>ML213614.1:6800-154572 GCA_004379715.1 Crucibulum laeve | reverse complement strand
ATCCCGCCACATGGACCTGCCACCCGCTCCTCCTGCCATTTCGAGGTGATGACAAATAGGCGCTGAATCGAGATGTAACAGGGGACTACAGACTCCCAACACTGCCCACACTGCCGAGCGCTAATGGTGATGCCCATCAACTCGTTCTTATAACTCAACGTTCAACAGCGTTCAGTTAACTGCTGCTAATTCGTTTTTTTGTAAGTCTCTCTTGAGACGAAGTCTTCTAATAATGTCTTAGATATCATTTGATTAGAACTATGAACTCTCCTGACGGCTCCCCAACCTCGACGCCCTCGTCAGGCTCACCACCGAACGAAGAAATGAACTTCCAACTACCGAGCAATGCCACCGCCGCCTCACATTTCATAAACCTTACCAGCCAACTTGCCAACACGTTCTCTGGCAATGGATCGTCCAAGCGAAGACACCCAGCCAGCTCTTCTTTCATGTCCCAATCTAGCCGCGATCCGAAGTCACGGAGGCGGGGGGAGCCAGGACGGGTTGGAGGAGGAAGTAACTGGGAGGCTGGTCAAGCTGGGCAATTAAAGGATGCTATGGGGAAGAGGGAGAAGGATGAATTGATTGATCACCAACTCGTTGATTTGTTGAGGAAAGGTACGTTTCAGTGCAGTTTGTAGTATGCCCGTATATCTGATAGCGTATACAGAGATCGGGGATCCTTTCATCGAGTCTGGCTACAAAGGCTGAGCTTTACAGATAATCTCCTCTTTACCCCTATTTCTACTCCAAACTGTCTCGTCCATCATTCTGTCCTGGCCACAACTTGTATCATATTGCATTGTACGTTTACAGTCATAAACCCTACGCCAGCCAGATGTCTACGCAGTCCCAGAATCTCCAGTACTTATAACAAGAGCTGTGATATTGGATTCTAAGAGGATACATATATAAAATACACATGCTAACCATACAATTTAACAAATAAATAGATGCTTCATCACTGTCGTCAAATCATGCAAGCTCAAACCCCAGATACGCAATAAATACTCAGTTATCATCACTGAGAAGACTCCCCCTTCTTATCTGAAACCTTCCTACTCCTTTTTATTCGTCTCAACGAGAACACATGGCTTAAAGTCTCTTTCCCTTTCCTCGCTCGCTGAGGTTGAAGAACACCACTGCTCAGCCGTCTTTCGGACAAGTTGCTTTGAATCCGCTTCATTGCCACCCCATTTTCCTCAGTCGCGAAGTCAAACCCACGGTCCACTGATACAAGACCAGTAGCCATATCTGTCCTGCTAGCAGACCGGACAAAATCTGTCCTGCTTGGCGTCCGGGCATCCATGGACAGGCGGCTTTGCGTTCGAGCTCGATCGAATTGAGGTCCCATTGAACCGATGCTATCTCTGGATACGATGGAGGTGGATGAGGCCCGTCCTTGTTGCTGGAACGCCACCAAGCCAGGAGTAGTGCCCTTTCCTACGCGTCCGAAGCGTGATAGATCCATGTAAGGATCTTTCTTGCGCATCCATCGCACGATATCGATATCATCTGGGTCGAATCCGAATTTCCAGGCTTTTGCAATGTACCGAGGAGCGAGAGATAGAAAGAAGGTGAGAGGGATGCATAGCCAGAAGTATGCCGATGTGAAAAGAAGTTCGTCGTTTCCATAGAGCATCGTTACAGCTCGACCAGGAGAGATGGCAGAATATACGGCCTACGGGAATCATGAACAACTGCAAAGATTCTGCGAGGAAAGAACACTTACAGTAAACACCCATACGATAACAATCCCTACGAAGACCGCGAAGAACACCCAACCAGTCCAAGCAGTGGCGCTGAATCCGGTGAAGATATTCGCGACCATTACAGCAGATATCGCCATCGTCGTAGAGAACTCCTGCAGTCGAACATCATATCCATCACTCCGTGATGTTGGAGAAACGTAGGTGTAAAGAATGAGGAAATATATGACCGCGGACTGTGATAGTCAGTTAGTTGAGTGTCAAGGTTAAATAGAGAGAAGTGCCTACTTGAACAATGCCGTCCATCATATACACCAAGAACGAACGAATACCAAACCAGTGCCCTTCTCGTCCGTAGTGGTATAGTTCGGGAAGTTCCATCAGAACACGAGAATCTGGTTCCAGTCGTCTATCAGCTCACTTCACGCCTATAAAGTTATGCAGAACATGCCTAGCATCCGATCAAACAATCCGATCCCAACTACAGGTGCGATAGTCCAGAGCGAGTTCCAGAATAAGACGTAGGTGTAATCGAACACACTGAAGAATGCCTAGTTAGCTACTGTTCGCAGGTTTGATGATAGCTGAAGAGAAGACATACTAATTTGCACTCCAGCCGTCATATATCTGGAACCACCAGAGCACGCCTATCGCGACAATGTTTTTGTAGAAGAAGTTCAAAATCCTGGGGAGGAAGATGAATTTAAGAGCGGGATCAAAGGTACCTCAATGGGTTACGTACATCGTGCCATTGCGAGCATACGACCAGTGTCCATGGACGAGAATAAGTTTCTTGAGGAATCGGAACTACAGACGTGAACAGTCAATAACCATGTAATGCGATTCCATACAGAAAACAGGTACCTGGGCAATTGCATAATCCGAGGAGTTGACAGCCTGCAGGCCCTCCTCGCCAGAAATACCAATACCGACATCAGCAGCTTGGATCATGCTGACATCGTTGGCCCCATCTCCAATTGCAAGCGTCATCGCACCGAGTCCATCCTTGACCAAGCGGACTATTAAGGCTTTTTGGAGCGGAGACACACGACAGCAAATAACTCCTTCGCAGAGAGTAGCTAGGCGGAGTAAAAGTGCTTTGTTTGCTTCGTCTGCAAATGCCTATGTGTGCGCGTTAATACCATTATTTACAAACCATGAGGTTGAATACATACCTCAAGAAGAGCAGCCCCATCTACCACTAACACGAAGCCTCCGGGTCTCTCACCATTCTCAGGGCCTACAATAGACGAAACTCCAGTGTTGACACGCTGCAAAGGGATCTGTCGTTCCTCCTCTCGAGATGTGCGAGGAAGATTGACGTTCTTCTCATTCATAGCGAATTCACTCTCAGGGAAGAACTGCTCGATCGCTCCTAGCATCTGCTGTTCCACTGGGCGAGAGCTGCCTCCACGAATAATGACGATGTTCGAGTCGTGTGCGATGAGGTTTGTGCTGCGTCCAATGGCTAAAAGAAACCATTAATTAGTATTAGCTCAAAGTCAAGCGTCTTCCTACTTACCAATGGCTGTTTCTAGCTTATCACCAGTGGCCACCCAGATTTTGATCCCAGCCCTCTTCAAGTCTGCAATCGTTTCTGGTACACCATCTTGTAGCCTATCCTCGATAGCTGTTGCACCTAACAAACGTAGCTGCTGTTCTAGTTCGTTAGAAACGGCCTCGATTTGTTCTTCACGATTGTCCATGGCGATAGTGGCTTCATGATAGCGTTCACTCCATGCTTGGTATTCCTCGTCTTTACAAGAAGTGAGCTCTCGAATGATGCTGACGATAGTGAATAATTACCTGAAATAACCCTAAACGCCAACGTGAGCGTCCTCAACCCATTGTTCGCAAATTCGCTCAAATGCTTCTCCGTCTCCTGCATCATCTCCTCTTCTTCCCTCCTCAACCTCTCAAATATAACATTATCAGCGCCTTTAGTCAACAAGAATATCCTATGGTCTTCATCGTCTACCTTCCTCAACACAACACTCATCCTCTTTCGAGCACTATTGAATTCAAGGATATTCAGCAGCTCATACCGTTCCGGCTCCGTCTCCCCGGGTTTCTGCAAGCTGAGAATCTCACGATCTTTTCCTAGGAAGACGTACCCGACATCCGCAGCGGCTTGCACCAATGCAGATTCATCGGGTGATTGAGCCTTATATTCGATCTCGCCAGTTGCTGGGTCGACGGCAGTCAAGACGGTGTGGCAGAGCGCGAGAACTGTGAAGAAACCGTTGAGGTTGCGTGCGCGTGGTTCGCTCTGGGGGTCGGCGTGTGGTGAGATAGCCTCATCCAGGTCAGCTTGGAGTAAAGAATCTTTGAAGTGCACGATTTCTTTCTTGCTTTTGGCAGGGATACCAATGCGAGTGGTGCTACTCGAGGCTTGGGGGTACAGTTCAATGTTGATGGGCTGACTATCCAGTGGAACGTTAAGTGACACCGACTTGCCATCATCCACGTCTTCGTACTCATCCGAATCCCCCCTATATGCGCGTCCGCCAATAGAACACTGGCGGAACACCATCGAGTTCTACAAAACCCTCGAGTTAGATTACCAGCTAGTCCTCATTAAGTAATAAACTTACTTGAGTAAGAGTCCCAGTCTTATCCGAAAAGATATACTCGATCTGCCCAAGATCATCCGATAAATTCCAGCTCCTCGCAATCGTCGCCTGGTTCGTTTTCTCATACCAAATATCCGCGTCGAAGTAGATAAACGCTGCTTGACACGTCCGCACGAATTCGATGGAGATATATAATGATATTGGGACGATATCTTGGAACCTGTAATAAGGATATGAGTGAGTTCGGACGATCGAGAAGGATGGGACGGATGAATGAGACTGACGTGAGAAGTGCGAAGGCCCACGTAATCAATCCGTTGATCTTGGGATTGTCATCCGAGCGATCGTCATTGAAGAGCCAGGGAGCTCCGAGCGGGAAGTAGTGTCGTTCAAGCGAGGAATCGGCGATTCCGCATACTACGGCCATGGCAGCAAGGAGAAGGAGATTGATAAAGCTACAGTCAAAAGTTAGCTCTAACAGCGCGCTGAAAGAGACAGGAAACACATACACTTGGGGATTCATTTGCCTTTCAACTTTACTCCGTTTACTGGGAGTTCCACCGGAGTTCATCACAATCTTTGTATCTTCTCCAGTGAACAATACAACCCCAATAGCCCAGCCCGTGTTCCTCAGCACTGTTCCTCTCAACAGCGTCATAGACAAATCGACAGGCGACGTCTGTCCTTCGCCCGTGACATTCGCGTTTAGCCTGTACATATCCGTGTCCGGGCGATCACATTTCACCCGGAACGAATTCTGTGGATCCGCACACTCCTTTGCCGTGCGCAAATGCGTCAGCGAAGGAACTGCATGTCGTGATTTAAGATTCGTTTCCCCATCGAGATTCTTCGTCTCTACAAACGCAACATTATCGTCCTCTGAGGTAGCGCAGATGAGGATATCGCATGGGAAGGACTCGTTATCCATGAGTTTGACGAAATCCCCGACGCGAACGTCTTCCCAGAGTGTCCGTTTCCAGTGCGGGCCGCCGTCACATACATCCTTGTAATCGAACTCGACGCTCGGATCACCCTCAGGTGCGTCTGTGCTGCTTGTGAAAGATGATACTTTGGTGATGGACGGAGGATTCGCAGTTTTATGCCGTTGGGGTATCATCCCGCGGATGAAGGTTCGACTCTTGGCTTGCATAGGATTGGTATTCATCCATTTCCCACCAGATAGCGCCCACACTTTACTATAGTTAACTTTCTTGTCCGATTGATGGCGTTTGAAGTCCTCATAACCATCTTTCGCTGCTGTAATACCAATGATAATCACCAGTGGTAGGATAACAACACCAGGCGAAATTGTCGAAAATTTCGGGAAGAACTGAAGTACTGCAATTGCAAGGAAAAACCTACGCCCTGAAATCAGGTACGGCAGAAACCGTAGATCAAAATCAACTCACATGTTTGCTATACGTCTAAACTGCTCTAGTAGGTTCCTTGGAAGAAAGGTAAACACTGTGTACTTGGATGTGATGACCTGGTTGGATGTGTAGATACGCTCCTTCTTGACTCTATGCTTGTGGTCGTAGTATTCTTCCGGTACACCCTCGTTAACATAGACTGTCCTTGGAGGCCCAGGTTCCCGCTTCCTCGAGAACAAATCCTCGACATTGAACGCGGCAATACGAGCATACCAGCCCGCAAAGCCTGCGGACGGCTTGATGGACGCCATTCGCTGGAGATGGACGTGGTAGGAGATTAAGAAGGCGCTGTCCGCAAGAAGTGCATCCACAACGCTGTCAGTAAGTAAATAAAGCAGGTATCATCACATCGTGCATCGAGTTCCCAGAGGCGCTTTTTCGGACACAGCACGGCAGATGCGTGAATCAGCCTCTCGGCGAAGAGTATTACTGAAACATGCTGACTTGATACCATGATCAGCGGATGCCGGGCGCGAGTGATCATTAACAAAACGGACGAAGAGCCGCCCAACACCCGCAGATAAAAATAACAAGTCCGAGGATTGGACAACTTAGGAACGCGTGGCTGTGCAGGTGTTGATTTCAGGGGCTTTATTTGAATGCCGGACATCCAATCTTATCGTCAGGGTTTCAAGTCCTCGAGGGTGGTCGAAGTTTTGGGTAGCTTGCTTCAGAGTCGTGAAAGAATGTAGGACCTTTTCTCTTCATCGATCTTTGGAAGGAAATCCGGGACGTCGAGGGGCCAATCCACATGCCACCCGAGGTCCCACCTTGATCCGTCATAAGGGTGTCTGTAGTTCATTCACACGGAAGTATTTATGTGCACGACATGGGTAGATGCAGTGAGATGGTAATAGCTCTAAATGTTTCATAAATCAACTTGCTTTTCATAATGAATGGCCTACTCGAAACTCGACTACGTATTAAAAATAGCTAGTCTCACTATTAATAGCCCTTCGCGCCCAAACTACACCATCAAAACGCAGCTAGGAGATAGTAGACAATCAAGGTAGCTTAGCGTGAATGTGAAACCATTAGAAATATAATAGTACAGTACGGTACAGTACGTATCGTCAATGAAGTAGACGTCTAAATCCAAACACTAATACACCACATAGTATATAGCGATATTGTACAACATGTAAACAGCGACAGGAACCATAAATTAAAAAGGGGGTATACGTAACCAATAAATATCAATGAGATGCATAGGAAGACATAAGAATAAAAAACCTAACAACTTCCTGCTATCGGAATCGGGTTGGTGGTCAACACCTGCACTCGATTAACCCGCCTAACAGGCGTTGACGCCGGAGGCCGAAGAGGTGTCGCTTTTGATGGGAATGGTAGCGACAGTTTTTCCACGTACCCTTCCGGAGCTTCAGTACGCCGATGCTTGCTCAATAGTGCCGGGAGCTTATGGTCATCGCTTTCCTCCTGCTCGAGTTGATCATAATCCAGTTCACCTTCATCCTCTGATTCGATGTCCTTTACTATCTTCTTCGACTTTTGTGTAGACGAGGTCGCAGGAGTTTCTCGTTTTCTTTTACGAGTTGTTGAGGGCTTGTCATCCTCCTTTTCGTCAACGACAAGGCAAACTTCGACGGCGGCACTAGCGCCTAGGAGCGTGTCGAACCACAGCTGTAAAAACGCTACTGTCAGTGATGAAACAACATACCAAATGGATGGGAACGCACCTTCTGATTCTCCTGCGGCCTATCACCTGGCCCTTTGACTTCAACGAACTTGCACAAACGCTTCTCGGCATTCCACACAATCAAGTCCGGAACACCACTGTTGCGACCCGCATAGTCCTCGCAGAAAAGACGGCATATGGTCGCAAGGGATGGTCCACCAAGGCACTATAAAAGGACGAAGAATGAGAAAAAAAATTAATTGCAGTGGACGAATCAGCACTGGACATACCTCAACGATCTCAACCAAGTCACACCTCTCACACATATCCCACCTCACACCAATACACCACACATTTTTCTCCCTGTACTTCTCGTCGTGCTTCTCGAGGATCTCCCTGGCCTTCCCGCTCTTGATATCACGCAAACGAGCGTCGATTAGATCCTTGCGGGCATGATAGAACGAGTCTTCAGCCATATCTAGCGGCGCAGATTGATAGGCTGTCTCAAAAGCACCTGGAATGTCGGTGAAGATGACGTCCCAGAAGAGTAATGCGAAGAGGGTGGTGAGGATGCGGGTTTCCGAATGGAACCTGCAAAGAAGTCGAGTGAGTACGGGAAGGGGTATGAATAAGAGGGCGTACCCTTTGAACCCTTGATCCTCATAATACTCAAGAGCACGAGTCTCCACGTTGACGATTTCGCCGTCCCTCCCTTTCCAGCTTGACTTGCCAGTCTTGGGTTTGGGTTTCGTGAATTCGGGCTGTTTTTAACTCATCAGTTTGGCTAAACAGTATAGAGGAAACAAGAAAAAACGTACAACATCAGGCTTCTTCACAATAGGTGAGAAATGTGATGAGATGGTTTCTCCAGGAGCAGGAGGCGTATTCTCCTTCCCCTTTACGGGCCGGCCATTTCCATCTAACTGCACGGCAGGAACTCGAGCAGCTTTAATCGTGATACTCTCTGCTTTCCTGAGTTTATCCTGGACTTCGACCGGTTCCGGTATCTTTAAGACTTTCTCCAGTTTACGAATCCGCGATACGAGATTAGGACGCCAAACTGCAAAAACGAAGCATCAGTCAGCGTTTATACGTACTAAAAGTCACGAAAGAAAAGCCTACCAAGTCCAGTGTCCTCATCATTTAATGCCTCAAGCAAACCATCGTACGCCTGTACGAGGATGTTTCTGTCCTTTACTTTTGGGACATTGGGGTCTTTAGACAAGTAATCGGTCTGAATGAGTGCGCGTCGCTTGTACCACTTGCCTCGCTTGCCCCGTCGCCAGAACCTCTGCGACAATAAGGCCTGAATGGTGTCAAATTCAGCCTGGTATTCTTTCAATGAGCCGTAGGCGTTTGCAGTTTTATTAGCAACGCGGGTGTACACATATCCTGTATGATTTGTCAGCGCTGTTAGAAGAAAACTGTAAGAGACATCCTTTACCAGGTTCAAACCTCTCCAAAGCTGGGGTTCGCTCCATGCTCTGTTCTTGTTTCGCCATAACAGCACCCTCCCATAAGGTTTTGATCCATTTTTCGTAGATCTCCTTCAAAATCTTCGCCTTCTGGATTGTTGGGGTGTCACTGACTTCATAGATTTCGCCTTCATCCACCTCCATCTTGTGCGTCACACCTCCAGAAGTAGTCGTCCTTCGAGCTGTCGAAGCACTTACTGGAGTCTTCAGTGGAGTCGCCGAACTTCCTCCTGCAGCTGGCGGCACGAGAGTAATGAACCGATCCCTCTTCGATGGAGTAGGTGTTTTAGCTTTGGCTCGTGTATCTGCATCTATGGCTTCGAGCAACTCATCGATCCTGGCTTCCAATGCAAGAGCCTGTTCATATTTGAGCAGATCCTCACGTGTAGCCCAAATAGCACCGTTGCGTGCGTGGCTATATTCGGGATAGACTCGTTTGTTGAAACGAGTGAGCAGTGCAGGTAGAAGAAGGGACGTTGGGTGCTCGGTGCTCCGGAAATTGATAATGTGGAGACGTCTTACAAGACGATAGAAATTATAGTTCACTCGGACACATTTACCTAAAAATGTATGATAATGAGTTTGAGATGTATTGAATTAATCTGGTAAGCTCACCAAGCATTTGCATGCTCATTTCTTTCAAGCGTGCTTCTTGGTTCTGTGATTTGCCCTTCCAGTTATGGTCAAACTTCTTCACAGCGAACGGAAGCCTCATCTGTCGGAGATGATCATCAGAAACCTTTCCTTTTCCCTTAGGAGACTTAGTGGACAAGAAGCCAAGTACACTCTGCGTTGTAGTCTGGTGTAGTAAAGAGGATATCATAGTGGGCTTCTGAGCGAACACTGGTCAGTATAGCAGTAAGAGCTTGATGAGTGATACCAACTGTAGGGTTCTTTGGGGTGCATTTGAATCGCTTCAAGAGGAGTTTTAGCTGGTCTACAGTCAGACGATTCAAGATTTCCTCTTGTGACATGTGTTCCTCGCTTTCACACAGATAGTCAACCTTCAGTTCGTCGGCGTCTGCTTCGAAGAGCGCATTCATGACACTGTCAACTGTCTCTGCCGTGGGAGACGCCGAAGGATCGGCAAGAGCGTTGATTTGCGGGAGAGGAATTGGAGTTGTAGGTTGCACATCCTCATCGTCAGAGTCGAGAGTTAGGTCGATGACCTCTCGCTCGTCTTCTTGCTTGACTAGTACGTCGACCTTAGTGTCCTCATCCTTTAAAAGATCGTCGAGTGGACGGCAAAGGTGCTCTATGGCAACCTGCAGTCCTGTCTCTCCTATTTCCCCCTTATATTTCTGTATGCCAGGACTCAAGACTGCAAGCCATTGATTGGGTTTACGAAGGACCAGCCGGGATATAACATATCTCGTATCATCTGTAATGATTCAGTTAGAGCGATACTCCCATTGACAAGTAAACGAGAACATACAAGATAACGAGGCGAACTTCGAGAACACGGACCATTCCTGGTCGGTCAACAGATGCTTCTCGTGCGTGAAAACAGTATTAATCATTTCTAAGGTGATATTATATCTCTTTTCTTAGCATGCGTGCAACCTACTCACGCTCCATACAGTCCAGATATGCAGACGGCCGCCTGCTCCCTGCTGTGCCATTCCCAGCTCGCTCTGCTCTTGACTCTTCGTCGCGCCGGTCTAAATCTTGTTCAATCACGTCCTTGTCGACAGTATACGCGCCAAATATAAGCGTTTGTATTAGCCTCCTCGGTGATGCGTTGCCTGCCATTGCAGTCTGTTGCAAGTAGCTTTAATCAGCCCCCGCCACGGGAAGGGGTTGTGGTCAAACCATGAGCGTGAAGGAATTCATCTGAGCAGTGCAGTGACCAGTCACATGCACACAGTCACGTCGTGGTTCGGTAAGGACGTGACGCGATTTCCACTGCATGTTCGAATTCTGTTCAACATTCGAGATTTAAAAAGTGAGTTTCTTCTCTTAGTGTTAGTACGTATCTAACTAAATTTAGATTGATAGTAAGCTATGCTAGGCGGTATCGTGTACATATGCTGCGGTATAATTGCACAAAAGAGTGGATGCAGAACAAAGTTTTAGATATTGGTAGGATGCAGTTTGAATAAATAAGTCTGAAATACAAAAAGTCGAATGGGATCGATCATGCGGATCGAGGTGTGTATCCTGGTGGTGGTTCATCTGATAGTCCAAGTGCCCATTCTGACCTCTGTTGCTCTTTCAAGAAGTCAATCTGTGCTTTCATTGCGCGTACTTGCTCTCTCAGATCCCTTAATTCAGTATCATCCTCTTCAGTCCTGCCGCTGTTTGTGGCACGCTGTGATCGCATGGATGCACGCCTCACATTCTCTGCTCTGAGCTCTGACTTGAGCTCATTCATTTCCTGCTTCATTAGTCGCATGCGATGATCAAGTTCTTCCTGCCTCGCTCGCCGAACCTCTTCTCTGGTTCGGGTTCGGGTCAGAGGCGACGTCAAAGTTACAGGATCCTGAGCAGCTGCGAACCCATCCTCCATGATGACAGAAGAAGGGAATGCTGTTGGTGGTGATGTTAATGCCTCAGATGCCCGAACACCCAGGTTGCTTGGAACACCAGACAGCATGGCGAAGTTTGTTACACCGCTTGGATATCGGGAACTTGATGCTGCTCCTTTCTCGGGCGGATAGATGGAAGAGGGCGAATTTTGATATGCGGCAACAATACTTGATCCAGAGTAGGAGTTGTAAGAATCCGGATTGCGAACTGCAAGCGGTGGCTGGGCATATGCTCCGGTATTTATGGAGTGAGAACTCGTAGAATGTGATTCTGAAGCAGACGCAGTTGTTGTGGTTCCAGCTCGTAACAGACCCGTACTAGTTTGCTCTGCTGACTCGAGTAGTGGACCATTGGATGGCCCGCCAGTTTGAACGGAGGGGTATGCGAAGGGCCGGGTGGCCTGTGCCATTGAGGGAGAAGGCTCAATCCCTAATTCAAGTCGTTGCACTGTATGTTGGTATTCTCGTCGACGCCGGCAGAACATCATGAGAACTACTATGATAGCAACGAAGGCAAGCCCTCCTATAACGCCCCCTGCGATGGCTCCAGCCGCAGAGGGATTCTGTGCGTTTACATTATTCGTACCTGCGTTCGCGGCTGATGTAGCTAACGGAATGTGTGTTGAAGAGAGTGTCACTGAGGTATGTGATGTGGAACTGCTTTGCGACACCGAGCTGCTACTTGAGCTTGACATACTACTTGACACTATCGGAAGATCGACAGAATCGACATGGCTGTAGGCACAAAATGACATGTCAGTGAGCGCTCATATTTCGAGTAATCAAGTAACTGACGTATAAATGGCATAGTCAAAATTAACATATACATTGAAGTCAACTCCAGATGTCGATATTACAAGCTGATGTACTCCATTCTGTATCCCAGTCTTAGAAAACACTAATGAGTTATATTGAAAGTCGGTGGTCGTTAAATCTGGTGCATGGGAGAAGTGTCCTGCAACTTGGCCGTCCAATGTGAAATCAGCGACTGTAGTCGTCGTAATTCCATCCCCTTGATTGTTCGCTAGAACGAAAAAGACATAAATGGCAGTCCCTAGACATATCATCTCAGTGCCAATATCTCGACGCTCAAACGTATGAGACTCACCGTTAAATTCCATGCTTATTGAGGTATTTTTCAAACCAGGGTTGTATGTCACAGCAGAATATGTGCCCTTGAACACTCTAGACGTATCTGGATGTATAGCGCACCCAACGCATGTTTCATCCGCCCATACTCCCGCCGTTGCTGGCAAAAATATAGGCAGCGTCCCAGTCTCAGAGTCCCCAAAGGAGTCATCAATCGTGCGATTCACGATGGCAGCGCTTGCGAAGTCCAGAATGAAGCATAGAAAAACGAGAAAGGAGAGAAACGCAGACCCAGACGAAAGTCTAGCTTGTCGCTGGAACTGCATGGGGCATATGAATGGGCGGGGAGGGGGAGGGAGAAACCAGAACCATTGGACGGTGGTCGAACTCGGTTAAAGGCTTTTGATGGTTTGCAGTGTCAATGGTAGACTTGGAAACGCCTTCGGTTTCGGCGGGGAAATATTCCAGGCCCACCTCCAATGCGCATCTAAGTAAGGACCAATGTATATACTTAGCCCACGCGTGAGATTCAAGCTTTGATGACACAAGCGGATTATACACGTTATACTGAGGATCGACTTTTCTTTTTGGATAATTATAACAAGAGGCATTCCCTTGAGAGCTTACTATCTCAGTGATTCCTTGCACCACGTATAGGGCCGTTGGAAAGTCTCGAAAAGCTTGCCTTGTCTGATCAAGCATCGTCGTGACGGCAGTCCAGATGGCGTCAATGGCGATGGAAGTGAGGTGACCACTCAGTTCATCAGTGGGTGTGAAGGCGGGGGATCTACAGCTCCGTACATCATATGAATTTCATATTTTAGATATTTCCCATTTGCTACGTACCCGAGCGCTCGAGCTGGTGTTGAAGAGTTAACGTTGAAGGCGGAAGACCGAAGGCAATCGTCGTCGACAAATCCACTGAGTGTTATTTATGCTTATTTAATGATAGGTTCACACTCAATTCCAAGTCCGCGAGGCCCGTACTACGCATACCAGAAATACCTAGTACTTATAGCCGACTAATGTCGGTGTTCGTGAACGTGCAGGTGGCTAGAACGGTGAGACAAATAAATTTTTAGTTTCAGAAAACCTGAATATGTGATATGTTACATTGCTCTTTTTCTAAACATGACCTTCGCCTTGGGATTCGAGATACGTGATACCCCTATGCAGAAATCAGCAGGACAAACACCTTCAATTTCCATCTTGACATCGTATGTCATGATCAAGTGCGCCATAATGAGTTTGACTTCATTTGAGGCAAAAAAGCGTCCTGGACAGACATGCTTGCCATGGCCAAATGGTAAAAACTCTGGGCTAGTGGAAACCATATCGCGCCTGCGTCTACTTTGATCGATATCTACTCTCGAGAACCGGAATGGGTCAAATTCTTTAGCATTCGGGTAGAACTCTTCATCTTTCATCGTTGACAGACTGGGAAGCCAGACGGTCGAACCTTTAGGTATAAATGTGTTATTTCCAAATGTATGATCTTGAAGAGCTTTGCGAGGAGATGTCACTATAAAGAATATCCGAATCAGTTTCGCAGAACTGGCGGATAAAAGAGGCTTTCCTACGACAGGTTAAAGGATGTAGACGTTGTGTTTCTCTACAAAAGCTATCTAGATGGCGCATTTTATCCAAAGCGGCTTTAGTCCAACCTTCGCTTTTTGTTACTTGCTCTATTTCGTCTCTCAGAGGTCTGAGGTACTGCGGGGTAGCTGCAAGATGAAGCAAAGCTTGGTTGAACGTCTAAAGTCAAACGAAAAACTGAACCCTGAAGTAAATAGTTATAGAAAACGATCCGACTTACGTTCGTTGTTGTATGGATAGAAGAGAAGTTTATAACAAGAATTCGATTTGCTAGTCTTCCCGTTGACTGCTCTTCGACCTTGGCTTCGTCTAAAATCCAGCTCAGAAAGACCTTCTAACTCAAATATAATTAGGAGGACAGTAATGAAACATCAAATCAAATGCACACACCGACTGCCTGACCTCGGTTTCGTGCTCTTTTTGTTCTCTATAATCCTCGATGACTGGAGTGAGAACCTTTTCTGCGTGTTTAATACGGTTAGGAATTGCAGTGAGCATAGAAGCAACAATCCTATTACACAAATGAGCGAAAGAAACAAGAAATATAGACTAGATGATGCTGACGGGCGTAACCAGGGAGGTAGAATATACAGTATTGTTGCTGTTGTCATCACATCGTAAGCGAACTGTACTCCAATTTCAAGAAATTCCTGATTTCGACCTTTACAGCTCAAGTAAGTTCCACCTCAAACGCAGTATAATTACGAAAGCACCGACATAATGGAAGTCCAACAAAAGCACGGTTTGAAGTTCGACCAATGATATTTATGAACGTCTCCGTTACAGGGTAGTTCTTCCATTCTATGTATCAACGCGAATTGGAGACGGATAGTTGAGGGACATTATAACGAGACGTACCATAGCTGAGAGGGATATTATCCTGAAAAGAAGCTACTATTTCATCGTGCAATTCCGGGAACATCACATCCAGATTCTGTGTAAGTCTATTCCGAATGATGGGAAGATGGTATTCATTTTGACTAATGAGTTCCCAGTGTATATTGAAGTTGCATAATCTAGAATGAGTGCATCACGACACCGTTAGGAATATGAGCTAAGACAAGCGCGTCACCTCTTCAGTTGCCATGGTGAATGACATAAGATCATCGGGCGCCTTGCGCAATTCCTCAACGAGCTTAGGAGAGTTGAAAACCACTATCCATTGTGTGAGCCCTGGGAGTCTGAATGCACCACCTTTATGCTACAGGCAGCCGTATCAGTCATGTCATCCTTCTCGTTCTCAATAAAATGACCGACCTTTTCATAACCTTCTTCGATCATTTCTGTCGCTTTAAAAAAGAATTTTATGGCGTAAAAAAAAAGAGAGCAAAGGGCATTCAGAGCCAATCGCAGGGATATGTTTTAACTAGATTTTTCAACTTTTCGTGAAAAGTCAATGACAGATAGTGAGGACTGGGCACTACCTTTCGACCATCTCCACGAAAATGCAGCATCAGAGTAGCAAATATAGCAAATAAAATACCAGGATGCATCCAGAGGTCGAGAATAGAATTCATTACGCCAGGCGAAGTCAATGGGTGGCCGATGAATACACTCTCCGGTTATTCAAGTCGCAGTTAATCGATCTTGAACGTAGTGATTGGGGTCGAAAATATTAGTGGGCTCAAAGATACGGCAAAGACAGATGGTACTTGAGTGTCAGGCAGCAAACGGCAAGCAGTTTTGATCAGTCATTTGGCGCTGTTGGAAGGCGTGTTCCTAGAAGTAGTATAAATAACCATGGACTGCTGATATCGAGCCGTTGTTTCATCCATAACAAGGATACTCAGAATTGAGATAAAAGTCGGGTGCTGAGCTTGTCTAGATATGGTATTGCCACAGGGAGGTTCATGCGCCTCTGAACGTTTCAGCGCATCACATCTTGGAGCATCGCCTCCTATATCCCCTCTATGCTTTCAACGTTGAATACAAAAATATGGATGCTTTGATGGCGTTGACTGCAGGTCTACATGTGAGATATGCCTTGATAAAAGCAAGGCAGTGAATGTCGTGGCACTCAGCCTGTCGGCAGTCGAGGTTGACGGTGTAGAACCATTGAATATTGTAAATGAGTGTCTTGGAACGGATGCTATCCATTTCAGATAAGCAATTACACGTAGAAAGACATTAAAGTTGACGCGGGTGGTGATGTACTGTGTAGATATTCAGAATGTACTTTTGAAGTACTTACAACATTGGCGAAAGTTGCGGTACCGACCATTTATTTGAAGCCAGGCTTGAGATACAAGAGTAAATAGGGCACAACCGGCTCTGTTCCCGGGTCTCCGGAGTCTGTACAGCATTCTAACTCAGGTACGCAGGTTTCGTTAAAGAAAGAGAAGCTCAGTGCAGTCATATTAGATATCGGAATACTAGTACATTGACGATAGTACAATATTTATACAGCTAACTTGTTCTGTAGATGCAGATGCTCCAGAGTTTTTCGACGCCACAAAACCTAGGTGTATTCCTCACTTTCCAGGTCCTTCTTCGCCCTTACCTGAATCTGTTTCCTTATTGTGGATCCTTATGTAGTTTGATGCCTTTTCTCCAGCAGGAATCGCCTCAATCTGTCCGGGTACTTCGCCGTGTTTCTCGGGCATGTGCTTGCGTCTCTCCTCGCGGAGGTACTCGAGATCATGGGAGAGAAGGCCATGGCCGGCCACAGGCCCCCAATACGATGTACCCGCAAGAGACCCAATAATACTAAATTGACAAACAGTTAATATGGTTTATTCCAGAACGAAATTAAAACTTACCAAGTACCAACGAGGATCGACAGATAAAATCTGTACTGAGAGTACCACTTCGGAGCTAGAAGATAACGAGTCAGTTCCGTTCCGTCTCGTTAAATACCATTCAGGGATCTTACTCCATCCGGCTTGCGTGGCCTTAGAGTCGGCGTACCACAGCGCGGTATAACCCATCCATTGAGTAATTAACGCGGTCATGGGCTCCATAGCCAAAGTAGACCATGCTACCACCATTGGTGCCGTTCCGAGGCCCAAACGAGCGTAGCCTTTCTGGCCACCGTAACCAGCTATTTCCATTCCCCAATGTAAGGCGCCTACATGGATCATAAACAGCATAAAGTTTAATCGGGTAAATCAGCGGAGGCATTTAATGAATGACGAACCGAGGAAGGAGAGCATGACAGCGCCATATGTTACTTGGAGGGTGAGCGCGCGATCAAGAATGGTCAACGCTACTCCTGGGTCAATGCTGCTATAGAGCCCGTTGGTGGCTAATTGGGCCTGGTAGGCGAGATAAACGGTGGTGGCAGATGCACCGACATAAGGAAGTCCACCTGGGTAATTTCTATGAGCAGCAATGTAAATAATAGGTTAGAGGTATTCTTACCTGTCAGTCCAAGAACCATCATTGGTTCGGGGACACCCTTCGCAACTGACTTAGTGATGCCAAACTGATGCGATAATTAACCGCTTTACAATCTAAACATTCCATACATGCAATTTCAAGACTCACGAACGACGCGACTCCCGAGGGCGTTACGACTCCACCAGCATCCTGGGTGCTAGTAACATTAGCGCCTGCAATGACTTTCGCGAGGTCTGTGGCAGAGTTCCCGAGCTCTTCTTTGACGTTTGTAGCAGCGTGCTCAAGAGTTTGACTGCCTGGTTTCATGGAGACATTACTAGCTACTGTGCGCGCATGTAATGCGGTAGTATTTAAGATGGCCCTGTTCAAAACTGTTGGGCGAGCAATGGGTTGAGAACGACGAAGAGCGAGTGGTGGGACGCGAAAAGCGGAAGTACGAAGTAATGGACGAAACAGGGTGTTCATGTTAGCAAATATTTTTTCTGAGCTTACAGAGGATCAGGAAGAGGAGGGCTTTGGAGCGGCTTGACCGTGCACAAGACATTATGAATCGCGCAAGCGGATGATGTCATGGATGAAGTGGAGGTATTCTATTTTTGGATCATTTGGTGATCACGGGGATTGAAGTTTATTCCCACCAGGCACGACATTGAGGTCAAGAAATTTAACGTCTGTTTATTTAAAGTACAATCATATTCGAGTACATGTATCGTAGTGGTCGTTAAGAAATATTGAATAAAGAAGAAAATCGAAATATATATGGTACGGCGTACGCAATGTGCGCATCGCAGGATAATAATCATCAGCCCCGCGTAAGAAAGTCGAATATAGATAGGTACAGTAGTTCCAAGTTGTCGTCATAATGGTTCTAAGAATCTCTGCCGTTGATGGAGGTCGGATCGTCGAAAACGTCGCCGCGAAGGGGTAAAAGCTTCACAAGTCTGTGTTTCTTTACTTCCATACCCTTTTCACCGAAATAACGGTGAGTCTGGAAGCTCCAATGAAGTGAACTAACAAGAAGCGGTTAGGAAAAAATGTTCTCGCCATGCGAAACGATATGCGCACCCAACAATCCAGTCTTGAAGGCCTTGAACGTAGCGAGCGACCATATCGTCGACTTCCGAGCCCCAAGACGGCAATTTTTTCTTGTTCTCTGAGAATGTATCGATCGTCTGAGCACATAGGTCCCCAACGTAATCGACTGCCGACTGAAGGTTGTGGCCGTGATACTTCATTAAAATGACGATCATGTTATGGGTGTCGCCGCGGGACTGCTCGACGTTGTAAGAAAAGATGTCCTAAAATAAACATGTCAATGATCGGTTTAACTTTAATGTAGAGAGAAGACATACGTTTGACCAGGTAACCAAGTCATTGGTACCCTGGTTAAGGGCCTCAATCAAAGGATGTTCGACGACGAAATCGGGGAGGTCAATGTCTAGGGCATATCTAAGAATAACATTAATTAGTCAAGGGAAACCTAGACACGAGGAGATACACGTACTCGATGAGTGCCCAGCACGGTTTACACCCTGTGACGGAATCAATATACCACTCACGTAAGCAATAGTGTCTCGTACGCACCAGAGGTATCCCTGCGAACATCAATGTAGGATTCGAGATCAGGAACAACGCCCTCATCGCGAGCGCGTGCTTGGATATTCACTGATTCGAAAAACAACTCGAGAGTCTCTTTGAACCGTGACTGAGCACCTGGACCGCAGTCGGGGATGCAACGTGCCCAAAAGCTGTAAATACATCCCCATCAGCGTTAATTGACGCGGTGATAACCGGATACGACTTACTCCCTCGCTAATTTCCCTGGGTTGAGTTCTTCCTCTGACTGATCCTTGGTGGGCATATAACGGTCGCTGAACCACAAGGCATTCATAACGACATCTGCTAGTACGTCGGTCTCTCTTGTCATCATTCCATCACTGATGTTGTCACTGAAAGAGAAGTATTAGTCTACAGCACGTGTTGACGAAATGAGGGTGAATGCGGCGCACAGATGGAAGAGGTAGTTCATGAAATCAGAAACAACGCGAAGACGTCCTGGAGTGGTAGTGTGATAGCAATACGCGGTGAGTTCTCCAGCTTGAAGACCCCGAAGAGCGCGTCTCTGCTTCGCGTTCAGATCCGTGCAGTTAGAATCCAACCAGTCAACGGATTGCTGAGCGACCTCATCGCCATTGGGGTGGTAAGAAAGGCGAAAGTTGCAGTGAGAAACAAGGTCGGGAAGGATGAAGGACGTAGGCTTCTCTGAGTCGTTGGCAGATACGTTCAAGGGGACCGTCATTGCAGATATCGTCGTGGTGGGATATGCAGCAGGAAGATGGGATGGTACTGGGGAGATCTTTCGTATTTTCCGGCCTCTATATATGTCATCCGGAGGATTCGGGGTCGAGGCAAGTGAGATATGGCGGGGAACGTATGAAATTAATCTTCTCAAGGAGGGCACGCGCCTTCCGTGTTCATTGTTGTTTCGCAAGGGTCAAGCAAGGCCAATATTGCGGCCGGCAGACCGGGACGAAACTCGACTACGACGTATGGCATTGGCAATTGGCCCTGGCATCTCCTGTGGTGCTGATCCAAGATTAACACAGATGTGGCATGGCCATTGGCGTGCAGCGGAATGAAATTTGTACACCGGCATAGCGACCAGTGCTGTTGCAGTATTCGATAATTTTCCAAATTTAGATATCAGAACTGATATGAAATCAGCGACATGCAAAGAACAAAAAGGTCGGGGGGTTTCCCATATGGCTTCGGGGAGGGTGCGTCTTTTGCAACATATATTTTCGCCTTGTGCCGGAATGTTCAAGTATAGACGCCGAACACGATGCAGTGGCCCCATTAGAAAGACCTAATTCGTGGAAAAGAATACGGGCGTCCGAAGTCGCACCGAAATGCCATTATCTTGACATTGACATAGCAATTTCGGAGAACAGAACTTGTGTAGTGAACGGAACGAAACATCACGTAAATCGGTAAATAAGGACTCGCGATCTAAAAAAAATCAACGGAACGGAGCTACTCCGGAAAAAGGAATAAATCGCGCTATAGGTTAGACTGAGCATTCATGCCGTTCAAGTACAGTCACAGATTTGCGTCCCTTCCAGACATAGACTTTCTGCTATTCGTGAGGTAACAACATGCCATCCATAAGAGCGAAATATACGGGTGACAGATTGGTCACGCAACGCGGTGAGTCACGTCTCTGCATTGCAATCTACCACAAGAGATCTGGTTGCCGACTCACTGGAGCTTTTTGTTTTTGTTCTTTGTGAGATGGGAGAGCCTAATCATATATCAGACCGAATCTCGCGTGACGATAGAGTTGGCCATGAAAAGTCCTGAGAATTCGACCAGTTAGCAAAACAAAAGACTTTTCCGAAAGGGGACAACATCTGCGCGCACATCCTCTTGTCCTTTGCGATTCGGAACGTGGACCGTCGGTCTTCTGTGGATTAACAGATTTCTTTGAAGACGAGAAATAATCTACAGAAAATGAGGAGGGAAGAGAAACGCGCATTCGCGGTGATTTGGTTATTCGGTTATGAATACTAATTTGCTAAGTTCCCTTCGAGAAGAAGGGCTATTCCAGTTTCAAACTACTTTAGGTTGGACCTCCGAGGAGCATGGTCGTTAGACCTTGCGGCCTCTCTGCGGCATGTCGTTATCTGTCAAGAACCACATCTGATTAACGTGTAGTTCTTGGATGTAAACCACACACTAATATTGACGGAAATGCCAGGATGGAATGATAATATCATGCAATGAGAGAGCTTGGAATAGCCAGATGGACTGTCAAGATTCGAGAAATATCGAAAGGAAGTGAAAAGGCAGTGAACTGTAATTTTGATTAGTATCATGAGCGTGAAGGCGAGATGAAGGCGAAACACACCCAATAATTCAAATCCCGAAATTCACTTAGCGTTGTGTTGTATTTCGGGTGCATCGCACTGGCAACAAGTTCAATAATATTATCGGAAGGCGCTGTCTAAGGGATGGGGACGTCATCGCGCGTCGAAAGGCCAAGGGATGATCGAAGGCCAACGAGTAGACAACCTCAACAGGATCTCCAGCAGAATTTGCAGCTTAGACCATCATTTGATTCGAGCAGGCCTGCCATGACGAGATTCTAACACTTGGCAGCTATGATTGCCGTCAATCTTGCAGTAACGGCGTGTTGGGAGCTGGGAACTAAAGGTCAAGGAATGGCTAATGACGATGACCGAAGTGGGTATAGGTAGCCACTCTAACGTGACAGAAGATGTCTGGTAGAGGTGAGACGTGCACAATATAATTGTAATCACCGCACGACATGATAGAGACGATAGAAAGGCAGCCAGCTGAACGTAAGACTGCTTCAACATGAGGAGCGAGCGTGTTCATGTCGTTATTAGAGACCCACAAGAACGTAAGGCTATGTTTAAGGCGCTCAAAATGGACTGAAGAGCTGTTCCTAACATGAACCTGGTGTCCGATGCCACCGTCGATTCCAGGCATCCCGGTCATGATAGACATGTGTGTCGGCGCAGACAATTGTCGAACTTCGAACTTGCTACTGGAGAAGTCATCGAGCGCGATCCCGAGATAACCGAACGAAAATTATGCAAAGCTTTCGTAACTTCGAGGACTTGTGGCAGGAATTCCATGTTCTCCTTGAAGCCCGCTATGCTTAGGCTGGCTGCATGCGTTTGAAGTTTAGTCCAACACCCCCTTCGTGTTTTTCGCGAGAATCTCCTGGAAGATGGAAACCGATGTTGGATGGGCGCCATAAGACGTGTTCCGTAGGTAAGGAAAGTACTGGAACATGGTAGAAGGACTTGAAGAGGGTAAACAAAAAGTAAATAGAGTTGAAATTTGGCGTCACGCTCGATCTCAAACTTGTACAGCTAAACTTTAGATTTTATCTCTCTGCATTCATCTCTTCTATATACCACTAGAATCACATAGACCATGGCGCTCCCTCCTTCAACTGCGAACTGGCACTGGAAGAACAAGAATGTCACGCGCTGGGGCACCCAGTGGTTCGAGCATGCCCTCACCAGCATCACCATCAACGGCGACCAGGAAGGGGAGACCGTCTCGATCTCCAAAGTCACGGAGGTGGATGGGGATATCGAGCTTGGACAGAGGAAATCGAAGTGTGTTCAGTCCTATTGTTCCTCTGTCGAATAATATTCTCAATAGCTTGTGCGACGTGTCTCGTCAGGTTGATCACAATCTTCGATTGCAAGGTTGAAATGCAATGGACCGGCACGACTAGCGACGGCACCGAAGTAAAAGGTACCCTCACTATCCCAGAAGTGTCGCATGAAATCATCTGCGACAAGCTCTCTGACTTTGTGGTGAGTAGCCGTAGACTATCTCCCCGATGTCACCAAAGTTTAATGTTTCATTTTTCCATTTTTTCTCTAGTTCAACTGGACTCTTACCACTTCGTCGTCTCCTGAAGTCGATGCCGTGTACAAGCTCGCCAAGACGCGTTTACCCACGGCCTTAGAGACAAAACTCGCTTCCTTCCCATCTGCCATCATCGATACGCACGGCAAAGACCTCACTGTCAGTGCCGATCCCAGTCGCTCTGGTAGCCCTGCTCCTGCTGCCGCTGTCTCACTATCCTCCTCTGCCGCACATCCCGCTACTGCCGCTAGCCCATCTGTCAAAAAAGCCGATGAGAAGAAGGTTAACACGACCAGTGTTGTGGTAGAAGCTACATTGCAAGCATCGGCAGATGATCTCTTTAGTTTGCTCACAGACGAGAAGAGGATCCCTATGTGGACCCGTGCCCCTGCTCAGGTACGTGCTATGTGTTAAGCACTTGCAATTCAATCCTCTAACGAGACTTTTGTTGTACACGCTAGTCCAATCCTCAACCTGGAGCCGAATTTTCTCTGTTCGGTGGTGGTGTGAAGGGCAAATACATCTCTCTAACACCATCCAAGGAGATCGTACAGTCTTGGGCACTGCAGAGCCCAACCTGGCCTTCAGGTACTATCTGAATTCGTCTCATACGCTCGGTTACTAACTTGCTGACTACTCCAGGTCACTCTGCAACACTCACGACTACACTGGACCAATCCACCGACTCGACCAAAGTTAAGTTCAATCTGACCGGCGTTCCCACAGGAACAGAAGACGAAATCAAACGCAACTTGGAAGGATACTAGTCAGTTTTTCCCTTCAATCATCCCTGTTTCGTTCCTTTACTGATACATCGGTCCTGCCTGCACAGCATTCACGGTTTCAAATCCATTGGGTATGTTCAACTCATTCAAGCTGATCCAGTGTATTCCTCCTCCTATATCGACCGGCAAAAGCGAGCCGCCAAATTCCAAAGCTCTCAGCAAGCTTCAAAAGACTCGTCGAGTCAATCCTATCTTCCTGCCATCATTATAGGCGCTCTTGTCCTTGTTGCTGCCTTCTCGATACCCTATCTCTCTTCCCCTTCTTCCTCCAAGTAATTTTATGGGAATAAATTATACTGAGTTTGTTTCTTGGCTTTCTTTTCAGGTTGGGAACTGAACTGTAGATCGTCGACATCTCAACGCTTAACATGGACTAACTCCTGTTTCTGGCTCGCTCTTTTCTCGTTATGGAAATGGGCTTATAGTAATGGGGCAGGTGGGGCGACGGTACGAAAGAATGAAGGAAAGAAGAAAGTCAATTGTAAAACCGATACGATATCAACAGGTTCCAAGTATAATTCGATTTGGAGTTTTGAATTTGTCTTTGTGTGGTTAACTGAGTTCAGGCTCTAAGCATTCACGATGTCATTTGATTCTCCGTTGAACTCTACAACTGTTGAGTTGAATTTGAGCGTTAGAGAAACGATTGTTAGGAGTAAGTCGATTCCTGTAAGGAGGCGGCGTCTTTGCCACCATCTTGTGTACGCTTGTTTATCGTAAGCCAAATTTCGGCTGCTACGAGGTCGTTTGAATTTACCAGCTGTCCGCTGTCGCCCTCCTCCATACCCTCATCCTTTCCCTCTATATCTCCCAGGTTTTCACGGTGCGCTAGAAGGCTCTGCTGCTCTTAGAACTGAAAACTGACAGAAAGATACGCCCAAAGTTCGCAAAATGTCGGTCCCTGAAGAAATCCGCGCAGACTCCTACGTCGGTTTCGACTCTATCACACAGCAGATCGAGCACAAGCTCTTGAAGCGTGGTTTCCAGTTTAATGTCATCGTTGTTGGTGCGCAATAGCTTCTTTGTCTCGAATTTCCCGAATTTATGCTTAATTTTCGTGATAATCTAGGACAAACCGGTCTCGGAAAGTCAACGCTCATCAACACTATTTTCGCCTCCCACCTCATCGACTCAAAAGGCCGATTCTCCGCAGACGAACCTGTGAGGCAGACAACAGAGATTCAGGCCGTTTCGCATGGTACGTGGTACTTCTGTTTCCGCGTTTCTGTGGGCGGTACACGTGGATGCTAACTTTTACTCCTAGTCATCGTCGAGAATGGTGTCAAGCTCAGGCTGAACATCGTTGACACACCCGGGTATGGAGACCAGGTCAACAACGAGAACTGGTACATTGATTTAGCTGCCTCCGATGCCATTTGCATGCTCACCCCTTTCGCTCTCCAGCTGGGATCCCATCATCAAGTACATCAAGGACCAGCACAGCGCCTACCTCCGCAAGGAGCTCACTGCTATGCGCGACCGCTACATCCAGGACACGCGTATTCACTGCTGCTTATACTTCATCAACCCCACAGGCCACTCGCTACGCCCCATCGACGTGATTGTGATGAAGAAGCTGAGCGAAGTGGTGAATGTGGTGCCCGTCATTGCGAAGAGTGACAGTTTGACGATGGAGGAGCGGGAAAGATTCAAAGCTAAGATTCGGGAAGAGCTCGTCTACAACAGCATCCGTCTCTACCCCTTTGATACCGATGAAGACGAGGAAGAGGAGGTTCAGCTGAATGAGCAGATTAGGGTGCGTCGTCGTTCATCTCCTCTCAATTGTTTCTCTAATAAATGATGCAGACAATCGTTCCTTTTGCTATCGTCGGTTCGGAGAACAACGTGATCATCGACGGCAGGTCAGTGCGTGGCCGCAAGAACCGCTGGGGTGTTGTCAACGTCGAGGACGAGACACACTGCGAGTTCATGCACCTCCGTAATTTCCTTACAAGGTACGCTATTTCCGATCACAAATTACTGCATGACTGACGCGCTTGCATAGGACACATTTGCAAGACCTCATCGAGACAACGGCCCAAATCCATTACGAGGCCTTCCGCTCGAAGCAGCTGCTCGCACTCAAGGAGGGTGTCAACCAGCGACCCCAACAGCAGTAGATTTCGGGACTTTCGCTCCCCATTGGCATTGGGCGTGCGCTGGCATAAAACTGATACCCCTAACTCCTGCCTGCAGACGTCCTTTCGCTCGCTGTTCGCTTTTCATGCTGTCGCTCCTGTGGAACTATTTGGACCCTTCTCTGTTATCTCATTTACGTCTACGTCTACGTTCTAAGTACACTATTTGTGCGTCGTCGTTGCATTTCCCACTCGCCCCCAATCGCTCCTTTTTCTTGTCATCTTCTTGATTGCTGCTTGACGGCGGCTTGTGTTGAATAATACCCGGCTTTATTGCCTTACACTCATTTTTTTTATCTGAATGATATCCATATAATAATGTGTTTTGAGGAGTTGCTGGCTATGATTGATCCGCTCAAAGCCAGACCGACTGGTTCCGATGGTAGAAAATTGTAAGTAGATCCATTGAGTTGCTTAATTTGCTTTCGTGAATTATATACATGCTGCCCGTCCTTCCCTTATTATCTGCATGCAGGATCCATTTTATATTTGCCAGCCAGGCGATATATACATAGCTCTTGTCCCCTACTTCGATAGTGCTACCACCAATGCCTCCTTCCACTGGGCCATCGCAATTCACCGAGGTAGGCATTTTTTCACGAAGTTTCATACTACAAATATGAAGTCGGATATGTGGACATACGCGAGGGAGGGTATAGATTTATTGGGGAAGCAAAGAGCGGGAGTGATGGTTAAAATTGGTTCATTCGCTCTCTTCGTCCCTCAACTCTGCATATCTAATTTAGCTATACGTACACTGGACAGCACCCTATGGGTCTATTCGGCGGTTGACTATGCTACGCGACCATACCCGAGAAAGCGGATCGCCAGGTTAATCCACAACCACGGGGAAATTCCACCAGCAATGGAAGAGCTGATTGCGATGTACAGGCGGACCGAGGCGTGCGGGACAATTGTTGCCTTTGAATGGGGATTGCGTTGAAGAGACCGGTAGTCGCTGGATTGGTACAGTGTAATTGGTTTGGTGGGAGAGTGTTGGGGGATAGGAGAACTATGAGTGAGGTTGGATTTGAGAGGTGTGGGTATGTTAATGGATACAGACAATCCGTAAGTGGGATGCAGTAAACCCGAAGAGACAGTAGTTAATTTCAAGAGTTGCATAATTTAGACAAGAGTAGTCGGTAACCTGGGTAATTATATTTTGAACTGGATAATATCCAAATATTCTAGAAACGAGTGTATTGGTGTAAAGAACGACTGGGTGTAGATTATGTACTGGCGATGTAGATTAATAGATTCCCAACATGATATCGAATGAAGTCCAGAGTATATAAGTCCTAGTAGATGACCGAACGCAAAGGAGTAATGACTGAAAGCATGAAAGCAACCTCAGAGAAAGCAATACGAACGCTACTCAAAGCGGATAAAGCAGTGGGATATGCAGCCGCTCACTGCTGATTTAGAGAAGGGCGAGCTCAGTAGACATCATCTGTGCAGACCTGCATTAATAATATTGCGTCAGCTTCAGATTGCCGAAAAATTGGGACATACGATACTCACCGTCTGCTCTTGCCCTCTGTATCATCCTTCTCCATTTCATCCTTAGACCCCATCCCAAGCCCCTCCAACTGACTCAACTCCAAATCCACACTAAAATCACCCTCTTCAAACTCTGCACTCAGATCGAGCTTCTCAATCGGATGTTGCAGCTGAGAGCTTGGGCGTGGGCTACGGGGGATCTCGAGCGAGTCGCTGAGCCCTTCGAGGCCAACTGGGGAGCCGAAACTCAAGGACGCAAGTGCCGAAGTCTGGAGCTGGAGAACAGACTCAGATGCTTCGGATGGCGCGTTAGGCGTATGTGCGAATGGCCGTGAAGCCCGAGCTAAGCTTTCTCTCGTTGTGAACAACTGGAAGTCGGGGTCCACATCCTCCGGGATGAAAGATTTCTTTCCGGAAGTTCCAGTGCGCCGAGTTTGGGTTGAAGTTGTGGAAGGGAGTTCGGGAATAATGGAGAGACGTTTTTGCTGCCAAGTTTCGTGTGATTAGATTTGTCAAGAATATTCAAAATCCGGCATATGATAGGATATGATATGTGGAATGAAGTGTAGATTGAGCGCAGGTACTGACCTTGATGTTCCAATCCTCCCCATCCTCCGAATCGGTCGGATTATTGGCATTAATCTGACTCGAGGAGAGAGCATTGGTCAATGTTACGGCACCTTTGGCATGCGAAGCAAGTGCCAACGTAGCGGTGCTACTAGCAGCGACAGGAGGCTGGTGCGTGTTACCGGCATTATTGTTATCATGAATATGGCCAGTGCCACCGACGGTTTGGAGGTGCTCCTGCACTTCAGGGAGGGCAGCACTTGCGACCCGCAGGACTGCACCATCCGCAGCAATTAACGAGGTCATGGGCCCTTTGCGGCGAGAGAAGGGCTTCGTGAGGAGGTGTTTGATGCGGGTGTGCCATTTGGGACTTGGATTACTCGAAGCATTGGGCCATGGGGAGGGTGTAGGAGGGCGACGAGGACTGGAGGGGGTGCTGCTGGCTTCTGGCTTCATGATGGTGTTGGAGAAGAGAGAAATAAAAAATTAATATTGAAGTCCACTGCGGCCATCACTTGTTCGGGTACAGGTATGGTGCTCGATTGACTCCAGGGTCATTGGGTTAAATATTTAAATAGAACAGGTTCATAGACAGTAGCGAGCTCCTAGAGTTTGCAGCTTCTTCGTGTTTTTGTTCAGGATTTCAGAGGTATGTACTAGAGCAAGTATAGCATTCATTCTTGAACCCGGGTAGAGGTGGGTCTGATGCCGGCATGTCCAGTGGTCAGTTCTGCATCCCCGCGATCCGTCTGTTGAGTTCATTAGAAAAGAAGCGCCCCCGCCGACTCGACGAGTTCTACAGGGTGCCGCGACGTGCGGAAGATCGGCAAGCTAAACAATGCTTGGCGGAAGATACAAACGGATGCTGACGTGGATACTAGTTGCTTCCGAATGCGCGTGGCATCGGGAATGCAATGCAGAGGAATGCTTAAATTCAAAAACATGTTGTGCCATGGCTGGGCTCGTTGCAGAACGTTAGCCACGACGAGCAGAAGTGTCTCAACGTCGTTTAGCGCATATAGATACAATATTTTGGAAGAAATTTATACCGATTGTCATTATTTATTTGTCACGATTGCCGGCACTTGTTGTGTCAGCGTTGGTCAGCTTCCTAATCCGGAAGACACGGCATTCTACGACATCATCAGGAAGGACTCAGTCTGCTACCTGCTCGAACTCTGCTCTGTGTTTGACGCTGCCCCGACTCTGTGCCGGCTCTTTCTTCCAGCACTCACCGTCGCTCAAGCATGAACGCTTGACCATATACCACGAACTACGATAATCCTTACGACTCTCAACTTTTATTTCGTTCTCAGACCCACACCACACCGCACGATGGCACCTCACAAGTCCTCCACCATCGCTCGCTGGTACGACAAGGTCGCTGCGTTCAAGGTCGAGGACCTCTTTTCCGGAAAGGGCGAACCAGGTCCACAACGCACTGTCTTTGTCAACGCCGATTTACCAGAAGACTATCATGACCAGAAGGGCCGCGTCAAGAAGGAACATGTCTATCCTACCAACCAGGTCATCACCTCGAAGTATACTATCCTTACTTTTCTTCCAAGGAACTTGTTAGAACAGTTTAGACGAATTGCAAATATGTGAGCTATTGTTTTTATATTTTTTTTCTGTGGATTCTCGGTTGGTCTTTCAGTTGAGGTCGTGCATCGGGCGAGGCTGAGGCTGTATTTTACTCGGTTTCAGCGCGTCTATTGCACTGCGGAACACAAATTTCTATGTTTGATGTGCATTTGTTACATTTGCTGTAAATGCACAAGTGTTCATGCGGCTATCGATTTTACGAATGTGAACATCGGCTACATGGACTGATGTGCAATGCTGTTAGGTGTCATTGTTATTCATTTCCCTTGATTTGCACACTTCTCGTCAATTCTTTCATAACCATTCGCCTTCATTTCACACTTGTCTTGTACTTGCCTCTACATCATCTACTCCACTTCTAAAAATAACCATACTGACACCGTCTCTCCAGCTTCTTCCTCGCCATCGCCGTCCTTCAATTTTTCAACAAATTCTCCACCATCTCTCCTGGCCTCGTCATCCTGCCACTACTTATCGTGCTCGGAATCACCGCGCTCAAAGACGGCTACGAAGACGTCAAACGACATCAATCCGACCGTGCAGTCAACCACACCCAAGTTCGCGTGCTCTCCGGTGGCGGATGGGTCAACCCGAATGCCATGGGGCGCAAGGCTCGCACATTCGTCCGCCGCGTCGTCCCGAAGCGTGCGATGGACAAGATCAAGAATCGGAACCCGAAGGGTGAAGAGGAGCTACAGGGCGTGACGACCAATGTACCAGATGGTGAGGTAAGGGAGTACGAAGACCCGCCGGATGAAGAGGGCGAGCATCGGCTTTCGAATATGTTCGCACATCATGAAAACCACGACGACCGCGCGCATTGGAAGATGACATCCTGGGAGGACGTCCGCGTCGGCGACTTTGTCAAGATCCTCGACAATCAGAGCTTCCCCGCCGACATCCTCATCTGCTCGACTTCGGAGGACGAGAACGTCGCGTTTGTCGAGACTAAGAACCTCGATGGCGAGACGAATCTTAAGTCCCGGAACGCCGTTCCTGCGCTGACGCATATACGCACCGCCGCGGACTGTGCTTCTGCACACAATTCGTTTAGAATCGACTGCGACCGCCCTGATGTGAACATGTACAAACTTAACGCAGCCGTTCGCGTGGGCAAGGATGTGTTCCCTGTGGATATGCAGATGACGCTTCTGAGAGGTACGGTGTTGAGAAATACGAGCTGGGTGATTGGCGTTGTAATGTACACCGGGAAGGATACGAGGATTGTCATGAACTCTGGTGGGACTCCGAGTAAGAGGGGGAAAGTGGAGAGGCAGATGAATCCCCAGGTGTACGTTGTATATTGCTTGACTTTTGATTAGAAGAAATTACTAACGATGGGGATAGGTTTATTAACTTGTTGCTACTCGCCCTCATGGCCGTTGCATGTGCGATTGTTGATTCGGTATTAGAGCATCGAGATTATCCGAATGATGCACCGTGGTTATTTGGTGCCAATCGTTCGGATGATAACCCCTCTATAAATGGATTGATCACTTTTGCGTTTGCGCTCATCACGTAGGTCTTCCGTTGCAACTGCGTGGACTCATGTTCTAATCATTGTTTGTGCTGTCCAGATTCCAGAACATTGTCCCCATCTCGCTATACATCTCCATCGAATTTGTGCGGACTTGTCAAGCTGCCTTCATCTACTTCGATTCCGAAATCTATTATGAGAAGACTGGACAAACCACACTTGCCCGGAGTTGGAATTTGTCAGACGACCTTGGGCAGATCGAGTATATTTTCTCGGATAAGACGGGGACGTTGACTCAGGTATGCTTTCCTCCCTATGTGCATGCGGTTGAAGAGTGTATGCTGACTTTTTTGGACTCATAGAACTCCATGATCTTCCGTAAATGCTCTATTGGCGGGAAGGTGTACCACGGCAGCGAACCAGAAGAGGACGACGGAACTCGAGGGAAGGGCGAAGTCAAGCCAATCCCTCCTGTGTTGGAAAAGATCGAGACGCACTCTTCACAACGGGACGCCAAAAGTTTACCGCCTAACGACATACCTCTTGTAGATGTTCGTTCGTCGACGGGTGACTCTTCTACCGCTATCCAGCCACGGGAACAGGGTGAAGAAGTTACGGACACCCCAGACACGCTCGCAGCCACAAACGTTAAAGTAACGGTCCACTTCCGCGACGAGGAGCTCTCTCGAGATCTTCAGGAAGCTGTCAATGCCGACGAAGAGTCCGGAAATACAGCTCACGCCAGACAGCTGAATGGATTCTTCACGGTGTTGGCGCTCTGCCACACTGTTTTGACCTCCGTGGATCCACATACCCATGCGATCGAGTACAAAGCTCAGAGTCCCGACGAGGCTGCTCTCGTGCAAGCCGCAGCGGATATGGGCTTTGTCTTCCGAGGACGCGATCGTGAAACTTTGATGCTCCAGACGCCATTCAGCGGTGGCGATGATGGTGAAGGGCTTGAGCGCTATGAGTTGCTGAATATCCTGGAATTCACGAGCGCAAGGAAGAGGATGAGTGTTGTCTTAAGGAGGTTGGACACCGAAGATGGAAGGTTGTTCTTACTCTCTAAAGGAGCTGATAATGTGATTTTTGAGAGGCTAAAGAGGGGGAATATGGAGATGGATGAGCTAAAGAATGTTACTGAGCGTCATTTAGATGAGTTTGCCAGTCAGGGGTTGAGAACCCTGACATTGGCGTATAAGGTTATTGGAGGTCAGTTTGACTTTTTGTTCACGGACTTTGTTGAATGATCAGGTTGCTGATATGGTCTGTGTACAGAGGAGGAATACGCTGCCTGGAGTGAACGATACCATGAAGCGACTGTGGCTATGGATGATCGTGAAAAGAAGGTCGAGGCTGTTTCGAATGAACTTGAACAGGACCTTCGACTGCTTGGAGCAACCGCTATTGAGGATCGTCTGCAAGATGGTGTCCCTGAGACTATCGAAGACCTCAAGAGGGCCGGAATCAAGATCTGGGTGGCGACTGGTGATAAGCTGGAAACGGCCATTGGTATGTACCTTTTACCCCTTGTTCGTACCGAGTAATGGAGTTGACTAAATCTGGGTTGTCTCAATAGCCATTGGACACAGTACCAACCTCATTGGGCGCGACTCGAACATCATCGTCATTCGGGGAGGAAACCCTGAGACGGCACGACCTGTGTATCAGCAGCTCATGAATGCTGTCGAGGAGTTCTTCCCAGAGAGTACAATCTTGAAGGACGAAGGGCATGTCCGGAACAGTGCTCCGTTAACATCGCCATATGGTAGCGGAGATGTGCTCAGGCGAACGGACACTGGTATTTCATCCATCGTTGGCTCGAATAACGGAGATCGTCCTGGTGGCTTCGTCCTTGTCATTGATGGTGGTGCGCTGGAAGTGGTACGTTCCTTTTACTTCGTGATTATGGACATTTGACTTAACAGTTATAACTTGCAGGCTCTGGAAGACGAGATTCACAAGGATCTTCTTCTCCGGTTGGCTATGCTTTGCGAGGGTGTGATTTGTTGTCGTGTGTCTCCTCTACAGAAAGCGCTTGTCGTCAGACTTGTCAAAGACGGTTTGGGTGTAATGACCCTGGCTATTGGAGATGGCGCCAACGATGTCAGTATGATTCAAGCAGCAGATGTTGGTGTTGGTATCTCTGGAGAAGAGGGTCTTCAAGCCGTCAACTCGTCAGACTATGCAATCGCACAGGTGGGTGTTGTATTTTTGTACGCCATATGTCTACATTGTTCTTATATATGCCGCCATCACAGTTCCGGTTCCTTAAACGTTTGCTTCTTGTGCATGGTCACTGGTCATACCAGCGTAACGGCAATATGTCGGTCTATTTTTGTTCCGCGCCTACTGTCAAAACTAATCTAGTTCTGAATGCAGGATCCTGAACTTCTTCTACAAAAATATCGTCTGTATAGGTATTCTGTGGTGGTTCCAGATCTACGATGGATGGAGTTCTAATTAGTAAGCATTTCACACCTTATCCAACAAGGCGGGTGACTAATCTACTCGACAGCGTCTTTGAATATACCTATCTACTTTTCTGGAACTCTTTCTGGACTATTGCTCCTGTTATCGGCATCGGCTTGTTCGACCGCTTTGCTGGTATGTTAGGTTGAGCTCTTTGAGATCCGTTTTCTGATTAGCATTATTGCAGACGCCCATGTTCTAATGGAACTTCCTGAGTTGTACCGATATGGCCGCGAAGGAAGTTGGTTTGGGATGTGGTGGTTTGTTGTATACATGTTTGATGGTGTACTTCAGGTGGGTACCGAACATACAACCTATCAATTTCACAAAACAACTTTTTGTCTTGTAGTCTGCCATCATCTTCTTCCTTATACTCTACACATACTTCACAACAACCGCACGTCCTGATGGGTACCAAATTGCCCTATATGAATTTTCAACTGTAAGCGGTTCGATGTAATGCCTATTGACTCTTCTAATCTTCGTTTTTCTAGGTTATGGCGTTTGCTGCTGTGTTTGCCGCAAATCTGTTCAACGGATTAAATACCAACGCGTGGACAGGATGGGTATTCTTTGCAGTCTTCGTCGGAATTGTTCTGCTTTGGATTTATACAGTATGTCGGCTCGCCCATACATCTTGTTATAGTCGCTTACTACATTCACTAGGCAATTTACAACGCCATCTCACCCGGTTGGTTTGTTACGCCTATCTGGGGTAATAACAACTTTCTTTTCGAATCGGCATACTACTGGCTCTGCCTCCCTCTCACGGTTTGCCTCTCTCTTCTTCCACGCTACGTTGCCAAGGCATACAAGTTTGGCTTCGCTCCAGACGACATCGATACCGTCCGGTACATCCGCAAAATGGAGCCTGACAGAGATCTGGCTCATGATCCTCGCGCCAACAGCGCACTTGCTGCCCTCCAGCGACCAGCATCATTGATATCTCGGGCAACGTCGAGATCCAGGCCAGCGAGCGCAGCTTCATTTGCTGCTCGTCCGTCGTACGATCTCCGGTCAGGTAGCAGAACGGATATGTCCACTGGACTGCGTTCTGTCCATCGTGGTTTCGATTTTTCAACGGAGGAAAACGGCGTGGCTATGAGACGGATGCAGACGAATCTTTCGGAACGTCGTCAAAGCAGCCGAAGTCTTGCTACACCTGCCGCCCCATCCAGAAGACGGCGGGATGGACATGGGCTCGGCCACGTCTTCTCTGTGAGACGCGGCTTCCTACGGAAAAAGCCGTCAACACCGAAGGAGAAAGAGTAATATTGCAGAAAATAAACTATTTGTGGATCTCTTTCTTTTCATCTTTAGACGGCACAGACACGTACTTATCTATCCTGCATCTTTCTGACATCGTGTGTACTCTCGCGTATACTGTATCCAACCAGCATTCTATTCCTTTCTTTTTCTACGATTCTCCCTATTTATTTATTTTACGACCATTTACGCCTATACTACATATCATAATTCCAAGGGTTATGTGCCTATATCAATCGACGAAAGTCGCGTTGTATTGAGAGTTTTTCGAATGCGATGGGAAGTGGTAAGTCAGCAAATATGATATACATAACAGGATTGGGAGTTTAACAGCATTCACATCATGTATTGATCTCGTGGTTGCTTGTGTGAATTCATTTCGAGCAGACCATAAACCGCAGGGTGACTCGTGATTATAGCATTCCTTGCCGGCCCTTCACCTCTCTTCGCACTTCGCCCCGAGAATTGCAGGATGGGTGTCATTTATTCCCGCCGAAAATGTGCGTTGACATGGAGATGAGGCACATTGGCAAGTATATTCCCAGCAGCTCTTCCTTCTTGGTTATAAGCATAATTATATATTGACGCGATCAGTCAGTGGAGAATAAACATGACATGGCATCTTGCGGCTGCCCCAACAACAAATTCGACTGTGAGATGTGGTTCGAGCGTTCTGGCCAGCTGGGTCATATTTCTCACCAACACTCCCCAGACTCGGAGCCCCGACTCGTATTTCATTGCTGCACTCTCGGATTATTGACATTCTTCCTATCTTCTCCACGAAGTAGACTTAGAGCCAGAACTCCTCGACAAACGAGACACTATTTGGCGCCTATCCTGATTCGATGGGGTCCTTCCGGAGAGAATACCGCAAAGCAGATTATGTCGATCAGAGACGTCATTCACCTTCCCCAAACCATCCCAGTACACCCCCTTCCACAGAATCTCCAAACTCCTCCAATACAATCGGCGTTAGATTACACACACGCAGCGACTCCGACGCAATATCGTTCACGAATAATTCATGGAGTATAACCGGTCGCGTAGGTTCCGTAGTGGGCGGAATATTTGCAGGTCTTGGTGTCCTCATGGTCCTTAGTGTGTTATGGATGAATGTACCGTGGCTAAAGAGGAATATAAGGCTTGAAAAGTTATTTTCTAGGTCGCGTGTGCCGCAGAACCGGTCGAAAAGTTCTCCTATTAACTCGTCGGGGCAGGGAACTCCGGGATACGAGCTTTCTGGTGCAGCATATTATCCATGGAATATAGCGACTTTGATCGAAAGCAACAACAGAGTACGGCAGAGCGAAGTACCTGTATCCATCCCGTCAGCGTCACCCAGCTCTGTTCATATCGCAAAGTCTATTATACCGGCCACAGAAAAGACTCCTACACCATGTTCCCCTGCTTCCATATTTCACGAGGTGGATAATAGCGGAGTGGGTCCTTCGCGCAACTCCCAAGCAACTCCAGCTCGTTTTGTCAACACAGGCGACTATTCACCCCCTAGACGCAGGGCGAGTAGCGTTGAATTAAACAACCAACGAAAGTCTGGCGACTCAGCCGTGTTCCAATTTTATGCACAGACTGCTCTCGCACCACAGCCCTCCATAGAAACTTTGGGGTCGGATAATCGCAGTGCTTATCTTTCCGAGGCGTCAGTGGCAAAGGGCGGCCTTATAAATCGGCCACACCCATCATCGTATAGCGAATCATCAAGCTCTTTGAGGCAGAGCCATCCACTAGTACGTATTTGAACTACTCCTCTCTTCTGGAACGCGACTTACATTTTTATGCAGCATATGGAGGGCTCGGCGGTAGATTATTATTTATCTCCACATACCGCTACGGTACTCCGTCCGTTCGTGTCGACAGATCGGGGTAAATTATCGGTCACAGCGGGGGATGTTATTAGAGTATTAGCAGAGTATGACGACGGGTTTGCACTATGTTTGAACCAGCGGGGAAAGCAGGGGATGGTTCCGATGGGTTCATTGGACTTTGAGCCAGCTTCGAGTAGGAAATCGTAAGGACTTTGGACTCTTCCTATTATAGATCGTATTGTGCACATAGAACTATGTCTCTAAATGGAGAGAAATTGTTAGTGCATCTGTAGATAACGGCCAGACAATACGTTGACGACGAAGACGAGCGAACGCCGAAGACTCGACTGAGGGGAGCTCGGAAATGAGTGGCGCAAATTGCCGAAATTATTTCGTTCGCCTTGTTTGAGTTTATGTTCTTCAATGACATTAGCCAAACAATATGTACTTCACCACGCAAACCTCGAATTTAGTACATTATTACTTGATTAGTATTACTTTCCTGCTCTCTTTATTGCTTGGATAGAAACCGTTATTCAACTGGCTCAACACTTTTTACAAATGTGCATCCATTGCAACGAAAGATCTGGGATTTGTCTCCCGCGCTGGTTTATCCTATTGCGCTTTTACTTTCGTGATCATTCAGTGATCGTTTCCATCTCGGCCATTCCGGTTGGATGACGCTTTTCTTAGAAGCTTGTTGTCTGCCAATATCGCTGATGTACGATACGTAAGGCAACATATACTACGAATGCATTTTTCGACGTGAAGGCAGGATGAGGTCAAGGTTTTCTAAGAGTCGGCGGCAACTGTACGCTGCTGTTTTTGCAGTGATTTTCACTTTTTCTTCAGCTAATGCAAATCGTAAAAAAAACTGGTAGCGTGTGTACTCAACGTTTATTTCTGGTTCCTTGTGCTGGTTCCTAACTTCCTGCCTCCGTAGAAAGGCCGCATCTGACAACTTAGCACCTCCACTGGTGACCGTACCGAGAGGGCCGCTCGCGCCGGCTTCATGCAAGTAATTACCAGGCCATTGTTCCCATCATGCTCTCCACTGGTAACAGCCTTTCATCCTTCCTCTCTTCTTACTCTTCTATGTTTAATTGACTTTCTTCTTTACGTCCATTCACTCATCTATTCAGGGAACTTCCTCTCTGACTTCGACCGCGAGTCGGCGACACTCTTTTAGCATCCCTTTGGCGGATTGCGACGTCACTCTTTCTAATTAACTCTGGGACATGCATGCGAAGTTCTATCGGCGTTGGCCTGTAGGTTCCATTCGACACTCTAAACGTCGGCTTAGTGGAACTTTCAGTGTTGATGGTTCTGACGATGTCACGGCGGACACCTTCCCATTGACTGCACCGTTAACTATTACGGTCACACTTCCAGTTACGAAGACTACCTCCTCGACTATTTCTTCGACGCAGTCGACTCCAGTCATTACCTCTACTGCTGGACGGACCACATCCACATCTACATCCCTCTCGACATCACTCGCCACTCCCGCATCGTCCACACAGACATCACTATCCGTCTCTGTCACCCCGCCCCCATCACCATCAGCCACTTTGACAGGAAACAATGGAAACAGTCCCATCGCAGAGCAATCAAATGGAAACCTCGGGACACGTTCATTGCCGACTGGGGCAATTGTTGGTATCATTATTGCCAGCCTTTTGGTACTCATAGCTGCTGTTATTTTTGGGATGAGGAAAAGGTCTATGCAGAACAGGATGAAGCTGAGGGGGATGTGGACCAAATCGAAGAGCGTAGCTGTTGGTCCACCTGTTGGCTCATGGGAGGCTAAGGGGTCAGCAGCGCCCACTCCGCTTACAGGTCCTGCCGTCATTTCTCCTCAGATGGTGGAAACAAAGTCGGGAGAATCGTCTCCTGGAATTCAGTTTGCTCAAGCACAGACCTATGCTACCAATTCACGCGTTCCTGGTCTTTCCCCGCCGGCGACAGCTTATGGGAACGAAGACTTCACCACGTCGAACCTAATGATCATCCAGCCAGGCGGTGAGATCAGCTCGGCGACGTCCTCTTACGCCACTCCCACTTTGTTGTCTCCATTCACGGCTACCGTCCAGTGTACATTCATCCCTCAGCTCCCTGACGAGCTGTCAATTACAACGGGGGAGATTATCCGTGTCCTGGCTGAATACGATGACGGCTGGGCGTTCTGTATGAATGCACGCGGAGGACAGGGCATGGTACCTGTCGAGTGTTTGGATCGTGTAGGCCTTATGTCTCCCCCGCAGTTGGAAGTTCGGGATGTTAGAAGCTTCAAGAGAGAGAGCAGCTTGCGTGCTGCTACTCCCCCGAGAAAATAACTACAGAGGTAAGCTACTTATTCGCATTTATATTGGCGTCATTACCAATCATTATCAATAGGATGTTTATAGCGTCATGATGCACTGAATATGACTAGAATGGGCTTTTACTTTACAATTTCCTTGGGTACGATTGTCGCTCTTTTTTTTTTTGAAATGCTCTGGGAGCGTTTTCTGGATTTCAACTACACTTACATTGAACATCATGTTCCGTATTACAGCATTAGGGGCGATCTATGTATTATAGGTAGATGACTTATGCTATTGATTGATTGTATAACAGGACATGTATCCAACCCAACCACCTGCAGCTGAAATTTCGCATTACAAAATCGATGATACGAGATAACAATGTATCTGCTTGAAGGCGGGTTATACAAGCCTGTGAGTATTGGCAACCTTGGTTGATAAGGTCCGCGGCGGCTCAGTGGCGTCTTTGACATACTGAGGATTTCCGACCCTTGCTTTGCTTCCAGCGACTCCTTCAAGTGCCCACCTTGTGACTGAGCTTCTTCCCTAGATCCTCCGTCTATTTTCCCAGTAAGCAGATAACATTTCGTAAATGGTTGTTGGCATGGAAACTTGGCCTATCCCTTTATCTTAATGAATGCAAACGTTATCGGCTTCGGAAGACAAAAAGCTTGTCGACTCAACATAGAGAAAGCCCGTGATGCTTATCGACTGGGCATGCTATTCATTCCTAAGACCTCACGTCCACCTATCTCTGGAGGCTCTCCTTAGAAACATATCCAAAGTCAGTTGTTTTCTCCCGCGGATGTATACACTTCGGCGACACCACTGGAGTTCCAATTTAAGTGTCTGATATTTCCGTCGCCGTTATGTCTTCTTCAGAAGTTTCACCTTTTCATTCTCTATAAACATGGCTCCCGTCCAACATGACCACAGGTCTTCTAACTTTCATTCAATTTCAATACTTTCTCTGTCATCTCTTGCCGCGCAGAGACCTCGACGTCGATGGAAATCATTAGAACAGCACATAGAATCGCGAAGATCACGAGGACCTTATAGTCGACGTCAGAAAGCAGAACGAGATGATGAAGGGAGTGATGATGACAAGGGGAGGCAACGCACTGGTGGCGGCGATGGTTTCTCCCTACCTGACAGTGTTCAACTTCCTCCTGATTTATTTATTACCACAACTGCTATCATTACCGTCACGCAGACATCACCAGCCGTTTTCACTTCGACTACTACTACAACAAACAACCGACCAGAATCGCCAAGCGCTACTAAAATTCCGCCCGCCAGTGTATCCAAACCTTTGGCGATCAATGCGTCTGTGACCGAATCATCTCAGAGCACTTCCGTGTCATCGACATCCGAACAGACAGTACTTTTCACCTCCTCACAAACTATTGGCTCAACGCTGTCAGGCTCAATGTTACCTTCTCCTACGAATGGCGAGGATGGCGGCGATAGCTTAGATATAAACCCCACCAGGAATGGGTTGTCGAGCGGTGGCATAGCTGGCATAGTCATGGGATGCCTCTTGCTTAACGCCTTCATGTTTTCTTGTTTTATATTCAGGAAACGGATCAACAGGAGATTTAGGGAATATATAACGCCCTCGAAGTCAAAGAGTGTAGCGACTGGACCTACTATAAGCTCTTTCGAGCCAAAAGAATACCGGGGGAGTACATCCTATCTTTTCCGCGGAACATCAAACTCGTTTAGGTCACCGAGTCTAAATACCCGTAATTCTGTCCCACCTATTCCCCCGATACCGCCACAATATACAGGAAATTCGGCCAGACTGCTGATTGTGGGCCCGAACGAACGAGCGTTTATGGTTTCAGAATCTATTCGCACCATCCAGTCCAACAAACCACCCAGCACATTAACGCTTCCCGACGACTTTTCTATGCTCAGTGAGGATATTATTATTGGTCCAACTCAATATGACGAATGGCCTCGCACTGTCAGCATTAGAACTTCCACCAGCTCTTATGATAATACGAGAATTCGCAACAATGTAGAAGATATTCTAGAGTTGCATAAGGGGGTGGGACACCAGTCATTAAAACCACTCCCTAAAGTCCCTTCGTCTCATATGTCGTATCGAAGCTTTACTGTATCAGGAATACAGAAAGCTGCAGCGCTATTCCCAAACTATGCGAATGTGCGGCATGCATTCAATCCCAAACCCAGCCGTGCAGACGAACTTCGCCTTACAGTAGGCGAGACGGTCCGCGTGTTAGCTGAATATGATGATGGATTCGCTCTTTGTATGGATAGTCACGGGGGTCGGGGAATGGCGCCTCTTACATGCTTGGATCGTCAAGTGTGGACTATCGGTAACAGATTTTGAAATACGGTATAGGCTGTTAAAAGCGTGCAGATTCCATCTTTCCAACCCCTCCGATCGTGATCTACAGGTGCCGGTCACCCATTTCCGAGTCTCTCTATATTCAATTTATTCCTGATAGACATTGTATTCAAATACTATACACGCTCTTTACATTCTATCAAATTTTGAAATTCAATTGCTTCCGAGAGTTGGTGAAGTATGGCCAATGTAAAGAACACATGAGGAACGTGGCTAAAAATAAAACCATCTTAATTAAAAATCTTAGCGGGGCAAGTATTTGTGACTATTTGATGCCAACGGCGTCGTTATCGGAATTATTTGATTCCACGATTCCGCCTCCAATAGCAACTTCCATCTATAACTCTCGACACTCATTCTTAAGCCAGAGTGTGTTCTTCCTTCCTCCGTTGCGGGTGTTTTTTCGGATATGATTTGCTTGTGATAACATGGCACAGTCTATCACGCTGGGCTCGAATTATTATGTAGGAGGCCGTTGTCATTTTTACGAGTTTGCCGCCAGACGGTGCAGGACTGCAGTGACATGTCTTTCGAGTACGCAATCCGTTCTTGACAATCAATTATCGCATTTCTAGACATCTAGCAACTCTGTCATCCTGTCATGGAACTTTTCAAGTATCCATGCCCACTATCTGCGTAACGCAGCGGGATTAAGACTCATTGGCAAAAATGCCTTATTTAGCAAATATTTTCATCACATGGATGGAATAGCAACCACAGTCATCGCATTTATCTTTTACAGGAAGCTTTAAACCTGGCTCTCTTCTTAAATACATTCTATCTTACGTTTCTGCAGAGGTTCTTGACGACGATGTGCTTCTTCTTATCGTGTGGTCTACATGAATAAAGAGCGTGCTCTGTCTATGCCGGCATGCCATTTCTCCAGTTAAGTCGGATAACATGCCTCCATGTACCTCCTCTGAAGCACAGCTGCAGCCACTAGCACGAGACTATTCACCTGTTTCTCCGGTTAGCATCACGGGCCGTTCGCGACACACTGACAGCCCAGAGCATGGAGATGAGAAAGATGAGGACGACCATCGCGGTACTGGACGGGTGGACAACGATGATAACGATAATTTTGGGGGGAAAACATCGCTTAGACCTTCCGTGTCCACTATCACTGAAGAAAAGCTCCCTAGCCACTCTACGACAGCCATTATCCCACATCCTTCTAATCCCACTTCTATTTCGTCTGCGTCGATTGTGACGTACACTGGCATCACTGAGGTCTCCTCATTAGCTGCTTCCAGCAAAGCCCTGGATCATTCACAAACATCATCTGCAACAAACGTACATTCGCCAACCATTATCCTCATACAATCCACAGCATCTTCCGTTTCCTCCGCTTCGATAAATCACTCCTCTCGTCTGCCTATTGGAGGAATTATCGGTGCTGTTTTGGCATGCACCTTACTACTGGGGATCCTCATTTATGTTTTGAGGGAATGCTGGAGGAACCCGTCATCTGCGCTGTCTAATGTTAAATCGCATCTGAACCGGTCATCTTTACCTCGCCTACGTTCCACGAGGGAACCTACAAAAGCCGAATTCTATCTCCCATCGTCTTCTGGCGGGCGAATGCAATCTGTGTTTACTTCCCCAGATAGCAGGAGCTACGTGGATCTTTCTCGTTATCCCATATTGCTACAACCCGAGCATCCATAGTGCAGCGCATATACAAATCGCGCTTGTCACCCCTCTTCTCTGTCCCACTAGCGTTCATGCCATAATTATTACTCCCATCGAGTGATAATTCTCGGAGAGTTTAACTGATCAGAGGATGACTTCCGAAGGAGTGTTTGACAGAGTACATAGTATGCATCCATTGCTTGTATTAAAGTGACTGACCGTCAGTATGCCTGTCGTAGTGCCCGGAGTAAAATTGTATTCGCTAGCCACTCACTACCTTTTAAAATATTCGCACTTCAATATTAATTAAATTCTGCTATTTATACCTCGTCGAAGTATTTTCATCTTGAAGTATTCTTGTATGCCAGTGCTAACAGGCTTCCTGAGGAGAACAGTCGCAATAAGGCAACTGATAAGATATAAGGCACTATGAGAGAGACGCGATCACTACATCATTCACGTGCTGCCGTTGCTTGTCGACCATCCCCGTCGATGACCAGCAGTGGCAGCGAGATTGGCAGAGGCCTTTGTGACAGATCATCTTTGCGAACAGCATCCACAAAGAAAGCCACCCAGTGAAAGGAGCAGTCTGATACCTGTACACCACTCACTTTACCCGCGAACTACTTTAGCCTCTTCTACCACCACCGAACCAACACCATCATGATGTCGCCGTTTGACGAGGGATTCACCGACGGAGAAGTGTTTCATGCTGCTGGCAGCCAAGACATGGAGGTGGACGAGACTCAGCCTGGAGTGATGTCTGTTCAAGACTGTGAAGGTGCGTGGTATTTCAATCCTCTACGGCTACGTTCTAGGCTGTAGAACCTGAGCGCTCATGAGACCATCAAATAGAACTCGCATATAGGCTTCTAACTTCACTACCTAGGTCTCGTTTGGCAGCCATTCAGCGACGAATAGCTCCTATGCTTCAATTTGACGTTGTCGGGGTGAGTGGAAAACATACGTTGTCATCTTTCTTTCAACTCACTACAAGTACTTCAACAGTCACTTCCTGCAGAAGTATCACTGCAGATATTCTGGTATTTTCCGTTCGAAACGCTCCTGACGTGCGCACTTGTGAGTCGACGGTGGCAAGCTCTCGCCAATGATCAAGCCCTTTGGAAGAATCTCTGTAACGCCCGTGGATGGAAGTGGCGTCAGCCAACACCAGTTCGCCCATTTGACGCTCCTGGTCCATCCCATACGACCTGGGACGACTCTGACGATGAAGGCATGGGCGACTCTGACGAAGAAGAAGACATAGAGCCTTTCCTCACCGACGTTGAAACCGCCAAAGCCGAAATAACGCTGATGCATGCTGAGCTTGATTCGGGATTCGCTTCCATGTCTTCAAGTTCGGCAGGCGGTGCTCTTGTATTCACAAATTCCAGAAATAGTGTATATCCAAGACCCCGTTCATCTCGTTCCAGAGCATACGCGAGGCATTCTGCACCGTCGGTTCTAAAGACGCTAGGCCCATCGTCCTTCCTCCGACCAGATTATAAGCTGCTACATCAAACGCATATAAGGCTGCGCAACCGCTTCTTATCCCCTTCTTACAGGCTTTCAGCTCTCCAAACGCGTGGAGCTCCTACCAACTCGCATACCAACACGATATATTGTCTACAGCTTTATACCTACCCAGACACGAATCGACAAGTCCTATTTACTGGCTCTAGAGATAGAACTGTCCGAGAATGGAATCTAGCAACAGGCTTGGTGGAACGAGTTATTAGCGATGTACATACCAGCTCTGTGCTGAGCATATGCGTGCATAATGGGTATATTGCGAGCGCTGGGAGTGATAGGCGGGTGGCAGTTTGGAATCTAGCTGAGAACAAGCTGGTGAAAGTCATATGCGATCACGAAGATAGTGTCCTTTGTGTTCGGTTTGATGATGAGCGGCTGGTGTCGTGCTCAAAGGGTGAGATTTATCTTGTTCGTCTTTAGCATTGTGAACGCATACTGATTGTTACACCATAGATCGAACAGTCAGGACGTATTCATTCCCAAATTTAACACCTCAATTCGTCTTTGGTGCTCATCGAGCAGCCGTAAACGCTGTGTCCTTGTCAAAGGACCTAATCGTCTCTGGGTCGGGTGATCGTTCGATACGGCTCTGGGATGCACGAACAGGGAAACTTCTTCGAACATTCGACGACCATCATACTCGAGGGTGCGTATTTATTTTATTCCCACTCTGGTGCCTCGATTTACAAAAGCTCTTATAGAATTGCATCCATCGACTTCAGTCCTCCTTTTGTTCTATCAGGTTCCTCGGACAAGCATCTACGCCTCTTCGACATGACTACCCTCCAAGGCTGGTCGACTTCACCGGACTATGGTGGTCCTGGGGCAGAGTCATCTAGCGTTGGCCCACTACCCTTCCCCTTTGTCGCGGGTGCATCCTCCTATACAACTACAACGGTGTGCCAGTCATGCGGCGCGGGGGTGCAAACCACCCGAATACCAGACGCAGATGGGAGGTGCATGCATTCTGATTTGGTCAGAAGCGTTGCCTTTGGGGAAGATTTCGTGTTGAGTGGGAGTTATGATTTGAGTATCAAGGTATATTTTCTCGATATCCTGTAGAGTTGCTGACTGACATATGCACGTAGGTGTGGGATAGAAAGACTGGAGGTTTGGTGGCAAATTTAACAGATGGGCATACGGGCCGGATTTTCTGTGTTGGATTTGATTATACCAAGGTTCGTGTATTTCCTATATCTTATCCTTCCGCGGGTATGGTAATAATACAAATTTCAGATCGTTTCATGTAGTGAAGATCAGGTTTGTAACACCTTACATATGCATTTCCAGCACCTTTCTCACTAACTTCCTTTTTACCACAGAGGATATGTATATGGGACTTCTCGCATGGAATAGATACTAGTTTTATACAGCTATCGTAGTTCTCATCCGTAGTAAATGTTTGTGTTTTGTATATGCTTTGAAATTCGAACGTGCTTTTAGGGCTGTGCTGCTTGCTATACATAATCAGTCCTTTCTTTGAGGATAGGTTATAATAGGATTTTGCACACGCGTGGAATTACATGGCACGCGTCAGTCCTGTCATACCACGTGACACGTTACGTTCTCTTCCCAACGAAGTTCTTCGTTCATCGTTTTGTATACAACCTCCGTTTTCACCATGCTTGAACCCTGTTTTGTCCGCTCTGTGGGCATATCTACTCGCTCATTAGGCAGACAGTTCGCAAAGAAACCGTTTGTGCTCTCAAGAGCCAACTCGACAGCAGCAGAAACGATCACGGAAGCTCAGCTGCAACATCTTACATGGCCGCAATATCTGGCTATTCGACGAAGTAAAAGGACATGGCAGACGGTGGGAGACGCGTATTATCATGGGTTATTTGGTTTATTCAACAGAAATTGCAGGCTGTCACCATTCCATGTGCTCTGATTGGATTTGGAGCTGGTGCAGCGTATTTCGCTACAATGGAAACGGATCCTTTAAAGCCCATCTTTGTGCGTCCTGATTCGTTGCGTCCGGAAACTGAAACATCATTAACATGTCTGCTCAGGGAGTGGATCCGTTTTTCTTCTACGGGTTCTGCACAGTGGGGTGCCTAGGTATGTCATACGACCATTCATACTTGGAGACATATAGACTAATAGGCGTTCAGGTGCGGGCTGGCTTGCTGGGCCTACTCTTGGTACTGCGCTCTGGCGCATGACCCATCGCAGCAAACTTCCCCTCATTGACGCTCGCGACCGCGAGTTCTATCAACGTATAGCGAAGAATCGTGTAGATGCTAGTCTGCAGAGTCCAACAGCTCCCGTACCCGATTATTACGGTGAGTTAACAAAATCATCATCGTATAACTATTATTAATTTGCGTTTATAGGTGAGCGAGTAGGCTCATTACACCAGTACAGACAGGTAAGGTTTTAGGTTTCCTTTCTACCATTCAATTCTAATCTCATACTTCTGCAGTGGCTGCGTGATCAGGGGAAGTATAGGCGCAAAGCGCTCCTGCCAGAAAATTTGGATTGATAACGGCCACTTTTGCGTAGACATCAGATTTACGGTGATTTGTCCTATCATCTATAATTCATATATACTTTTATGTTTCAAACTTTTTAGTTATATAGACTGACGCGGAATCAATATTGCTTTCGTATGCAAGTACAATATATAATAACTCAAGATATAGGTTTCCAGATCCATACTGTAAATAAGTATAGCGAAGTATCGCAGCCGGGCGGACGGGCTGCACCCGTGCAACAACGAAAGTGGGTAGGTAGGTATGCATCCTGGCGATGACGCTGTCAACAGGAGCAAGCGAATCGAAGAGGCTGTGTCCACACAGGAAATGGGTAACGCGATAAATAGCGGTGGTAGAAGAGAACGGATGCAAATAAGCGACGAGAGGTCAGTGAGAACGAACAATGTCAGAGAGCCAAAACTAAAAAGAGCGTATGGTATCAAGTGAATGTCTAGTACCGAATAAATAAGTCAAGATGGCAGCCGAATCCAAATCCAGAACGGAATGAAGAACATCCTAAGACGATCTTTCTCACATTTGCTTTGTTCAACGTTTCACCAGACTGGAAACCGAGCCATTGGAAGGTTTATGCGCTGGCACAATACGCTTCCTCTCCTGCAAACACAAGCGGGGAACCACACCCCTTGCTGGGCTAACAGTTCCCACTTCTTGGACGAGGCACCACCCATCGCGGTACTCCTCAACCATGCGAACGGTGTCTCCAGCCTTTACTGGAAGTTCATCGCTGAGGCTAGGAGTGAATGCGCATGCGACCACCATGAGTCTGGGGACGGTGAAGTCGGTAGCGCTGCTTGGCGTCCCATCGGTGGTGGCAGAAGTTGGGACATCCGTAGGAGCTGGTAAGTTAATAGCTGCGAACGACTCTGAACGTGCAGGGGAAGGGAGCGGGGGCGGGATATTGTTTGTATGTATCGACAGGTTGGTGATTGTCAAATTGGAGATCACTGAGTGTGATTTCTTGGACACGGGGGGTGTTGGAGGTGTCGGCACGGAATACCTCTCCTTGGGGGTAGGAGGGATTGGAATCAAGGATGAAGGCGAATTCTGTGCCATATGGTGGTTCGCAAAATCATATGAAGGCGGGGGCCCGGTAAGGTCGAGCCCGCGAATTGTAGTAGGATGGAGTGCAGCGGGTTTGCCCTTCTTGAACTTGGATGATTTGGCTTTCAAGCCAGCAGGATTGATCACCTGCTGTAATGGCTGAGGTTTAATCTGGGGGACCCAACCTGCGTGCTGATCTGCTGTGGTAGAAGACACTAGAACAGCCTGCTTCGGTTTCTCCATATAAATAGCGACGTTCGAGAGATTCTCGAGGTCGATATTGTGTTTCTCATCTCCAAAGCTCGTCCTTTGGATTGACACTTTCTTCGCCACTATGCTGCTAGAGGCTGCCATTTGTCGCTTGTATGCTCTGTACTTCCATGCAATTAAGCCTGAGACACCAAAAGAAAAATCGATTGAGATTATTGGTATTATATAAGTATAGATACTAACCGATAATGGAGAGGAGCGCAACAAGTGCAATTACGGAACCGACAAGAGCTCCTTTAGAAATAGGCAACGGATTGGATACAACATGGGTAGGTGATGGAGCATCGGGTATTGCAGTGGCCTGTGCTACTGTAATGGGGGTGCTTGGGACTTCGCGGGCATTCACAATAGCAGCACGACGTTCGTGGCGAGTTGATCGCATAGCCACCAGCAAGTTTTATTAATGAAAGAGAAAAGAATGGAAGGCGGTCGGGTCGACCTTGAAAGCGGAGGAGGGGACGGAACGGAAAGGGAGAGAGATGGGGGCGGAGAGCTCGAAAGCGACCAACATTCCCTACTCTCGTAGAGATATAACAGACTGAGATAGAGAGGAGGCAACGAGCATCACTTGATGAATTTGACAACTGTGTCATCTCTGACCAGAATCTAAGAATAGGGGAGCCCATCATCTATTAGTGGCAATGCCGCACTTTATTGACGCTGAGCGCATGAATCTGTACGGGTGTCAATCAAAGCAATGCGTTTGTAGTGGCGGGCAGTGCGAGGGATGAGATCATTGATCTGAGAGCTTATTTGGCCATGCTAACGCTTTCAGCCTGGGAAACATGCTCACAACATCAGGTCCCATGGCTTGTAATCAAATGATGTCTACCAATTGGTTTGATATAGCTCTGTACAAAGATCGTGCACCCTCAGAGGGGCTGTAGTTGGTTAGAGCCGTACTTAGCACTGACTCTATCATTGTCGATGACAATGTTCGAACCGCTTCTCCTCCAAGGTTGTATAAGGCCTCTGAGCAGATGGCCTTTTTCTCGTCCATGGTGAACGGAACAAATGGTAGAACAGTTGTCACCCTTGACAGTACAGAAGCCTGTCGAATTGTCAGTATACACTGTACAGATTTAATTAACAAATTCACATACTCCCAGACGTTCTGACACTCTCGGGCGCAGCAGCGCCATCAGTTCAACGTATTCTTCCCTCGACATCAAGTCTTCCGGGCGCTGACGGGCATCGCGGTGCTCAAAGACTAAGTCATGTCCTATGTTCGAAGTCCCAAGCCAGATGACATTTCTCACGTCGATGTGGCGACTATTAGATTCGAAAGAGCATCGACCGAGTTCCCATGGCATAAGAAGTGACCAAAGTATTTTCTCATCCTCCGTTTTCTCGATTTCCTACGAGACAGATTTCATGGGCATCTACCCGAGCATAACATAAAATTGGCACTTACATCCAAAACGACAACACACCGCTTGCCTTCGTTATTGATCAAAAATTCAGCAAGAGTACAAGTTGTCGGGGCCTTTATGATATCAGATGTGAACAATCAGACCAAAGTTTAAATATCATGAAACGCACCTCGTATGGACTCATCGAGTATGATTGCCAAAGATCGTGAGTCGACCTTAAAGTGGTCATAGTAACGGTGTGTGTTGGAACATCGAGAAGTGATCCAACTTAACATTATGATTAGAAAACGTATATTAGTATTGCCGAAACTTACATTTCCTCGCCAAAAGGCTCTTTCCATGCCCACTGGGACCTATTCAAGAAATCAAAATCAATAAGCTAAATTTAAATTCCGGAGCATTAGGCATACCACAGAGCAGAACAACGATAGGGGTGACGGACAACTCTCGAGAGTGTATGCTTAGAACTCTAAACAATTGCTCAAGAGCACGGTCCTGCCCAATAAGCTCGTATCGGACGCGAGTGAGAGGTCTAAAGAAAGAGCGATGAATCAAAGCAGACGTTCGACGGGTATGTGCAGCATCCGCTCTCTCAACATAGTATCTGATAAACCATTCAGACAGGAGTTCTTCGACAAATAAAGATGATCATACCGAATAGCAGGATCCATCTCATCCATCAAACTCTTCGGTGGTTCTTCCTCTTCAGGCAGGGCTCCTTCCTCCCCATGTGAATCTACAGACCTCCTCCCAGTCTGATGTTGTTCCTGCTTCGTCAATACAGTTGGATCCGCACCAAACGCGAGAAGCATCTTCACAATATCCATCTTATGCGCCAGCTGGTCGTTTGTCAGCGTAAACTCCAACGCTGACTGCGGGCCGACAAGATCATTTGGACCCGCATCTCCGCTTTCGAGAACCTGCCGTACTTGCTCGACATCGTCGCTCGCAATAGCGAACATAAGTGTCGGACGTGGGGTAGCAATGGCATACATGGGTGGGCGCGCGGCAGAAGCGGGCCGTGTGACTGGTGCGGTATGTGGAACGGTCGGAATGGGAACAGGGCGGCGGATAGTTTCGTCATACGGACGATCGAATTCATTATGGTCATAATCTTCCTCGTCGCCCTCATCTATGATATAAGCTGGCTCCGAGGACCGACTTTCGGAACGTAGGAAGCTGACGGAAGTGTTGGGATGGTGTTGGATGTAACTAGGCGCACTGCGCAATGATGGATGGTGCTGGTGGGATGGTGGTGCTGATTGTGGTCCATCCGATGACAGTTCACGATTGAAATTAGAATGTTCCGAGGAGAGAGGTGAAGCTGGCCGAGATTGGGTATTACGAATATGTGCGAGTATGGGAGACGAACGTGGAGACGATAGCTTGAGAACATTGTCAGAAAGGAGGACGATATCATGAGGTGTGGGACACAATATACCAAAGGATTGTTGGATAACGAGATGCCTGATGTTACACTTGCAGCAGATGAGATAGATAAATGATTGATATTTCCTGAAAACAATCAGAATATTTCTAAAGAAGTGATTTAGACAGAGCCCACCAAAATGATGATTATTAGACGTCCGTGACATGCGAGAAGTGTATTTAGTATGTGCAGTTGAATGTAAAAGTGTTGACTATCAAATCGTATTAGCAAATGATCAACAAAACTGGACAGAGATAGATGCTTACAAGACGCAAAGGCCTTAATCGCGATCCAGAAGGGCTCGTAGGAGACAAGCTCGTAAATGCAGCTTGTTCATCGAGTTCAGGAGAAGTGGTATGAAGAGGTGGCGGTATATGCCTCGAGGCACGATTGGATATTAGAGAAGAGTTTTTAGAGCGACCCTAAATACACGAAGTTAGAATTGAATAGCGTTATCAAGTGGAAAGCAAAAACATACCAGCGCTAACGAAGCTCTCCAACCAAACGGCACTTTTTTCCCTGCTCCTGCTTCTACCTCTACATCTTGCCCGTGCAAACTATCCGGCGTGCGGACAGACGCAGACCTCGAGCCTACCTCTGAGTGCATCGATAATGGAGAACTTGGATTTATTCCTTGTCCAGGGAAATTACGCTCCATTGACTCGAGCGAAGTTACAGGAGACGCAAGTGAAGTAGGCGAATCGGCAGTAATAGTACCAGACCTTCCTCGTCCAAAGGGAGGAGGCGTAAACACCCGTTCGCGGAGTGCGCTGGAAGGGGTAGAGCTGCTCGAGGAAGCTTTTTTCTCCAGTGTGCGAGAGAACGACACACTGGAATGAGATTGGGAGGACTTTGGGGAAGGAGAACGAGATTCCGAGTACTCCGAATGATACGAAGCAGGAGAAAGTGGGGGAGAATCAGGGCGAGGTGGACTTATACCAGAGTTACGCGCAAAGTCGGCAATGACTTCCCTTCCAGGGGCCATGTACGAGTACACGTCGTACAGCGAATTGAGCGTGTCTCCGTCGTTCAACACAGCAGTTGGGCTGGAGAGATATGCCAGGTGGGCAGTGGAATCTTCATCAAATGAGCTCTCAGCCACTTCGGCGAATTGATTACTATCCTCATCTTGGACTAGAGATGAGTTAGATTCTGGTTCTCCGTCTACAAAATCGATGTCCGTGTTGAGGAAGTGGCGAGGAGTGTTACTATGTCGTTTGATAGCTTGGTTCACTTCCTCCTGAACCTCCTCTTCCTCTTGTGTACCGAGGAAAACTGCTGTTGGACCTCCATCAGCGTCCCATATCGCTGTTGAGCCAAACGATTCTTGTTCCCGTTCCTCGGCTTCGGCCTCTTCAGAAGATGAAGATGAGGAGGACATACTTGTATCACCAGGGAGCAACGACACCGATCGTTTCGCAGTCTGCTCACCGTCCGCATCGCGATATGTATCCGGCGAGTCTAAGTCAAGCTCAGGCGGCGGGTGTGGCGTGTTGCGCGGCGACCGGCCTAGGAACGCCCCCAGTCGCGGTGAAAGGACGCGTGCTGATGGGGAGCCAAAGGGAAATGCGAGAATCTCGAAGGTAGAGCTCGATGCGACGCTCAATGCGGGGCTGCGTGGAGGTGAGCGCAGCAGTGGGGCAGGAGTCTGCCAGTCAACATTACTGAAGGCGTCTGGGTAAATGGTGTGATCTTGTTGGAAGGGTGTGAGGTGCAAGTGAGAGAGGTCGACTGGAGAAAGGAGGTCTGACGGTTGACTTCCTTCAATATCAGGAGAGCTGTGGATAGTTGGAATGGCTGGTTGGTCGTCAGATACAACAGGGTATTGAGAGGTGTCGTCGTCATCATCCTCGTCAGACGGATCAAGACCAAAAGAGGGGCTCGGATCGTCTAGGCGCCCGACAGTAAGCTGCTCCGAAGGACTAATGGGGTCGAGCACATTTTCAGTTGTGTCAGGAAATGTACCAGAGCCTGAGTCGTTAACCAGCGTTGGAAGTCCGGCCGACCAATTGGCAGACTCGACAAATGTAGCAGAATGCTCCTCCGGGGCCTCAGCTTCTAATTGGAATTCACCATCCTCTCCCTCTTCCTCTTCCGGTTCATCACCAATAACGTCCCGGAGGGCAAGCAAAAGGCCACTGAGTCGGGGTGAGCGTGGAGGCGAGCGTACTGAGCGGGGCGAGTCGATGGTTACAGTGGGTAGCCTGGCCGGAGTCGAGGGTTGGACGTAGGAGATTGAATCTGGGTGTACCTTGATAGAGACGTTGTGCATGAAGTTGCAGGAATCAGCAAAGAGACAGCGTCCTTGCTGGTAGAATGGACATGGTCGCGCTACAGAGCATCATAATTTCGTGTAAGTGGCGGTAAAAGTAAAGATAAGGTTTAGTTTAGACGCACTCTTTACTCGCCAGGCGGGTTCTGACAAGGCCATTACAAGACATGGACCTTTACGTCCCCCAATATAAGCCGCAGATACTAATGAGAAGAAGAAAAATGACGGGAAAGATGGAAGGAAGAAACAGAGCAACGTAAGGAGAAATGTTGAACGCGACCCTGTTCAACAGACAACCGTGTAACCGTCGCCCAATTCTGGATGCGTCACGTGGCCCCGTAGCTTCAAAGAGTCGAGTTGAGTCTTGAGTCACTCGACCAACGACGAGCTCTGACTTTGTTCCGAACACTCATCACCACCGTCGCCGTCGTTCATGGCGGCTCGCATCATCCGTCTACCACGACTGACACTGTTCTCTGGTCCCAACTGCTCTCTGTGCGACGTGCGTTGTCATTACTTGTTTTGATTCCAACACACAATCACTCTGATCACAATTGTACTCCAGATAGCGAAAGCAGAGCTAGCCAAGGTCCGCCAATCGGTATGCAGCAAAATTCATCTCTAGGCGGTGTTCAGGCTACCAACAGTATTTCTCCGTCTTTCTCATCTTTTTTTGCAGCGGCCATTCCAACTCGAGACGATCAACATTCAGGACGCGGGGCAGGAGCGGTGGAAGAAGAAATATGTCTATTGGATACCAGCTCTTCATCTCGAGGGGAAAGAGATAGCGAAAGGGAGATGGGATGCACAGACAGTGACAGAGAGCTTGAAGGAGTGGGAGGCGAAGGAGTTAATGACAGAAGATTCGGAGAAGTAGCATCGGAATCCCAGTCAGTGACCCAATCAAAATCAGATCCTGATAGCGTGCTATCGCCAAGTCCGGAGAAAGGAGGGAGTGTAGCAGAAATGGTGCATCCAGACCGCAGTAGAGACTTTAGCGGCATCGAAAGATACGAGGGAGAAGGCTTTGATCTTTTGCATCCCAAAACTACAGCTGAAGAATATCCCCAAAAATATGATGAAGATGCTCGAATAGCTAATGGAATGAAATCATACTCAGCAGCAGCTCACCAAACACACTGGCAACACATCTACTATGCATATATGAATCAAACAGCCTACGATACTTCAGCTCCAAGACAGGAAGGGAATACCAACATACCTGGATCATCCACAGAGCTCTATCACATTGATACAACCCCTACGCAATGGAACGACAACTATGGTATTTATATTCGTGGCGTCCCGTCCATCCTTGGGGAAGACGAACTCTCGACATCACAGGATACTCCCGGCCCCTTTCGCCGAAGAAATGCATGCTTCAACTGCGGTGACCCAGGACACGCTTACTCCGCCTGTCCAGAACACATCAACCACGATCTCGTCTCTCTAACGCGCACAATGGGTCAATTCTACGAAAACACTCTTGGGCTTGGCTCCTGGAAACGCATCCACACTGTCGAGGAATGGCGGCAGCAGCGCTTCGACTGGCTTGAGCAATTCGAGCCTGGTGAGATTCGTGGTGCAGCGCTACAAGATGCCCTCGACGGAGAAACACATGAGTGGTTGAGGAAGATGACGATGTGGGGGTACCCGTCTGGGTGGGTAAGTGCGGAGGATCCGAGGAGGAAAGTGAGGGAACAGATATGGAATGAGAATGGCGCGGATGTGGAGGCGCTCCTAGAGGAGGATGAGCCGTTTCTTATATATGGAGGAGCGGAGGAACCGGAAGAAGTGGCGTTTGATACTCATGTGCGCTCGCTGAACGCAACAGACGCTGACAGGATGGATGATGAGCATTCAGACGCTGAATCTCAGTCTTCCTCGTCTCAAACTACATTTTCCTCACGTTCATCATCGCCGCCACCTCCTGCACCACCAAAGAGATGGGCACAATACCCGCCATCGCATTTCGCCTCTCATCTTCTACCAGTATATAATGGCATCCCACTTCCTCCGCTAGATTCTCCATCTTACCCACATGCGCATGTTCCCACTTATAGCGCGACATATACTTCTGATCGTCAAGGACTATGGGAGAAAATACTATCTGGGAAAGTCGAGCCACCTGAACCCAGCGAACCCCCGCCTCCGCCGCCGTCAGACCCTCCACCACTACCATCCCCAGACCCTCCTCCCCCTCCTTCGGATCCACCGCCTCTTCCTCCCTCAGAATCGGCGCCTCCTTCGCCATCAGAATTTCCACCACCACCGCCCTCAGATCCACCTCCTGCTCCTCTTTCTGAACCTTCGGCACCATTACCTGCCCAGCCTCCTCCTTTAGGTTCTCACCTCCCAACGGAACCATTGCAATCAGTGCATTATTCTTCTCTTTCAGCGCCAGCTCTAACACCACAGCAGTCCCTAACTACATCTCTACCATCTGAATCATCTCTACAAGACACATATACCACACAAGCACTACCCTCGTATGCGTTTCAGGTGTACATATCTCCGATAACATTTCTTCGGAATCAGTCTACGGTCACTGCAAAGACCGATGTATATTTCACAGACGAGAAGACCGAATCAAACGACAATTCTGATATGGATATGTCCGATTCTGAATAACTTCTTACTTGCTTTGTACATTCAAGCTGCAGCCTTTAGCGTACACTCTTATAATGCATCATATCGGAAGGAATCCAATTAACTCTTGAATAATGATGTCGTCATCATCTCCCGCGAACAACTCGAAGAAAAATGGACGTTATTTTAGCAGTCAATCGAATAAATCGAAATCAATCTGTATTCTATAAATATTCTCATATCTCATCGAAAGTTCTTTCTACTCCCAACTACGCTAACCAATCCTGATCCGCTAACTCCTCTGAGTCTGTATATTTCCACTCCATTGATACCTAATTCATCCAATAGGTCTTCTTGTGCGTCTGTGAACTCAATGTCCCTGTAACTTAAGAGCGTTACCGTTGACCGCATGGCTTCTAGCTCCCGTGGCGGTACTGAATCACCATGAGCATTAATAGCCTGCTGAAATTTTGACCGACTCTCCAGCATTTGAAGAATGTGTCGAATATCATCCAGCATGTTGTCAACCCTGAAGACCCAAGCTTTTGAGATTTGGCGAGAAGTCGCGTGATCTGTTCCGTCCAATATGTCGATTATCGATTTCATCGAGCCTTTGCTGTTATCTCGGATATTTAATCGTCTCAGCGAGGGTTTAAGAGTGAGATATCCTTCGAAGTCGTCGTTGTGTACCAGTGCGAAGAATATCTACCAACGGTTTGGAGTGCTTGAAAGAGTGGTTCATGCCGCCATCCCGGGAGTTCTAGGTAGTTTCCTACGTCCATATTGACCCTAATATGAAGAGAGGTTTAGCTAGTACGTTAAAGCCCTCCTTCGAGAGCTTCAATCTGGATATTAAAATTTGGATGTGAAAGCACCAAACGAAGTGGTCCCCAAAGTGTAGACGCTCCCCAGACAATAGCTTCCAGCTACGACATATCGATCGTGTGCGGGAAGTTTCTCATCGTCACAGGTTAGACATTTGGACATGATCTCGACAGTGATTTTCAGTGGCAAGTGTAGGAGTAGTGACTTCCCTAAGTTGCATCGATGATTTATCGAGTGCCGTCGCTTAAGTCGACGATCAATCTGTTCCTCAAGTCAATCGAGCTCTGTATCTATAGCTGCGATTTGTGATTCGTAGGGATCTTCATAAGTATCGGTATATTTGGAAGTGTCATATACGGTTCAAATAAGAGGGCGTGCACGCGCACCAGTGGAGATTATTTCAAATTGTTCGAGTCGTTACCCAGACCAGTTTGAGTCGCGCTTGTGTTTGCTGTTCAGAATTGGTTTTAGCTGTCAAATTTAGTCGATGTATACCTTAGTTATTATGCATCATACACTCGAACCCCTCTTAACCCATACCCCTTGGTGGATGGTCCAGGCTATGGGGTATGGGAGGTTATGGGCTATAAGGGGTCGATTTTGGTGCAAAATCACAAGTTAGGAGCTAAGCAAAGCTATGGGTTATGGGAGATTATGGATTATGAGGAGCATGGATTAAGAGGGGTTCGACTGTACAATCAGAATAATTTAAGCAATCACCCGCAACTCCGGACTTTTCTTGGTTTCAATGTAAGAATGTAGTAGGAGCGCGTTGTGCTTGGGCAACCTGAGGTTGATTCTTTTGTTGGCCTTTGTTGAAAATGGATGCCGACACCGTCGGAGATGCCGCACAGGTCCAAAGTACTAGTACAAGTTCAAGCGTTTAACTCGTCGATTTATACATAATGCACAGGTAACTACGTACACTCCAAACGTAAATTTACAGTGTACACGAATATACAAAATTATTCTATAATCCTAAGTGTAACACGTCAAATACTGCCTCATCATCCAAATCTGACAGTTTTCCGTTTCTTGGGTCTCGGTTCTGAGGTCTCGGCCATCTGTACGGTTTCAACATCATAATTTAAATCTTCTACTCGGACGCGTTTGTTTGGCGATGCAGATGTTGAGCGGGCAGGTATTCTGAGCATTAATGGCTGTTGAGGCTGAGATGGCGGTAAGTTGAATAGGGGGAAATCAACGAGAGGCATCACGGTCGGCTGGCTCTCAATGAACGTCGGATTCTGTTGAAATGTTTGATACATGCGCCCAATTATGAGAGAGAAAACGGCTTACGGCGATGTAATGTCTCATCCCTGCTTCCTCGAGAAGTTTTGGGACTTTATCTTGGCTAGACTTGAGTATATTACGCCGCTTGACCATGGTTTCTTCGGCAGTCCCACGTATTGCCAGTGTTTTTACTGGAGAAGAAGTAAATCAGTAAGACAACAGTGTAATATAACCATGTCCAATCACCAGTAATAGGTCGCGTTTGGCCTATTCGGTGAGCTCGCTATGGGTGTTGCGTTAGAAAACCCTCTGCAACCAAGCATTACAATGATAAACCTCACCTTGATTGCTTGGCTCTCGACATCAGCCTGCCACACAGGCTCGCAGAATATAACGCGAGATGCAGAAATTAGATTCCTTAAATTGCAGGGCTCGTTAGAAAATGAAACGTATGTGGAAAGAATAGTTTGGAGCATACAATCCACGAGCTCCATGCTTCAGTTCCATCAGAAAGACACGATACGTCTGCGAGGTTTCGAATGTGAGAACCAGCTGTTCACGGACTTGGGGTTGTATTTGAGTCGTGAAACGCAGGAACTTGACTTTCACCAGCGCCAACGCTTCGGCGACGTGGGCGAGGGTGAGTTCTGAGTCGGAAAAGATCAAGAATTTTTCGGCAGGTGAATATTTCAGGACCTTTAGATATTTATAAGCAAACAACATAGAGGAGACGATGTAAACATACCTCGTTGATAATGTAGTTTAGCTTGTTAGAAGCCGAAGAGCCAATCCGGACATTAGCCAGAAAAGACGCAGCAACCAGCTTTGACGGCTGCTCAACATGAGATGTATTACTTGGCATTGGCGTCGATGGTTCATCCTCCGTTCCTAAGCTTTCAAGTCGCGCCATGGATACATCTAGCTCTCTCCGCATCTCCTTCAGCGTCTCTGGAGATGTTGCCTTCCTTGCTGCACTATCCACCATTAAACTTGAGGTATGTTCCTCTTGATTCTTTGCACCCTTCCCTTTTGATCTGCTATTCTTTCTCTTCTGAGACTCTTCGTACAGTCGCCGGATATCACGATCACGCGCATTCACCAAGGTACCCCAGTCTGCCATCCTGTCCTCTGATACGAGAGGTCGCCCAATGACTACATCATGGATCTTTTGCAATCGATCTGCATGTAATAATTTGTCCGATGAAGGCTCCGAACCAGGCGGCATACGCGTCCACGCGTTATACACCTGTTCATTCATATTGTAAACTCGATACGGAACGTCCTCATGAGTCTGTATAGCGCGCCATAGACGATCATCAGCAGCCAATCGTCTATGATAGCAATGTCAGTGAGATATCTAGTTTCATATCTGGTTGAAGAGTCGTACATGTGCTTGAAAGCATCATACAGCAGTTTCATATCTTCCGGTGGTGTTCCACGCTCAATAGCCCTCTTTATGTGTATTTCTGCGTCTCTTAGGAGTTGGTCGGTTTGATATAGACCATCATCAACTGACCAGAACATGATTCTAATGAAGGCGTCATTTAAGTATCGAACGCTTAATGAAAGAAAGAGCATACTGTGACATGTTCTTGACAGTCAGCCGGAGAGCGTCTGCATTCTAAAGAAGCCGTTAGATGAAGTTCAGCGAATCGCTTCAAACTTACGCTTGGATGGAACATGTAATCCTGAAGCAAACTTAGTTGAGATTACGCAGGAGAAAACAACAAAACCCACCTGATCAGTGCGCTGTGAATCAATAGCATTGATAGCGATTGTCGCCTGCAGTGCGTTATATGATTTCACCACAAATGGATCCAAGTCGAGCATAACCGACTCTTGCATCACAGGTGGCAGCACTACATCCTCCTCCACATCCTCGATCCGATGTCGAATCATAATCATCTCCATAACCTGGTTCAGCACCTGTATCGAGCCTGGTCTCGGACCACCCGCATCGAGTAATGGCTCGGTGACGTGAGTTTGTACTAGCTTTGAGTCGGCAGTGAATTGCGGGACGGCAATGAAGTGAGTTATCATGTTCCCGAGCTTGTTGAGATCTTCGCGGTCGTATTTGTTCCAGACTCTCGCTGAGAGAGATTCTAATGGTAGAGATACGGATCCGCGCCTGGATGAGGTAGTGGAAGAACCTGCGGAGGAAGACGGAGACGGAGGTGAATCACCAACGTCCATTAATACAGGGATTTCGTTGCCGAAGAGATCCTCCATTGACTTATCCTGATCCTCCATCTGACTAGCAGCCTCTTCACTCGTCTTCTTTCCCAAGCTTAAACCAAGTAGGTTAGTAGTCGGTGTGCCGGTAACAATCCACCTTCTTTCTACACTAAGACGCTTCGTGAAAGGAATCAAGATAGTAGAGAGTGATGCAGAGACATGGCCTTCGTCGATGACCAAACGCTTCCATCGGATTTGCAAGAACGGCGATACCTCTGCAGAGGGGCATATACAATCTGGAACTCTGGAGCCTGGAATACTCGGGCATGTGCAGTGTTTCCATGTGTATAGTTTGGTGAGACTGGAAGCATTGGCTTCAGCCGTAAATCCTAGAAGTGAAAGTTAGCGCCGGAATGAATCAAGTAACATCGAATTAACAAACTAGTGTAGGTTAAGAGGATGACCTGTACGTGGGTTTAACTCCTGTATGCTTTTATGACAGGGATTACTTACATCATAATTCCCGGCCAAATCCTTAACACTCGGCATTGGCGTCCTCGCACGCAGTATGAGTACCCTCAACGGCACCTCACAATGTTTCGTTATCTCCCGATCCCACTGGCTCAGCAAATTCGCAGGGACGACCACAATGGTCGCCGAGCTCAAATACATCACCTTCGGCCCCATCCTTGTCTGCATCCGTTGCACACGTTCATGGTTGCTTGGTTCTCCAGGATAGTGGTGGTAGAACGGTACATTCGCTCGTAGAAGTGCACCGGCTGGCACGAGCTCGATGGTATCCTCGATGCTCTGCCGCTTTTCGTACAGGTATTGACCATGGGCAGTGGTGAGATCTGGGAGGGAGGTGACGGGCGTAGTGCGTGCGCGGTGCACGAGCAATTCAACGAGAGAGGGTACACGGGATTCATCTGCACCTGGTGCCACTTCTTTGCCGCGTAGGAAACACTGTCGCGCCGTGTTGAACTCGGAAGAGGGGAAGTGACGAAATGCGAGCGGAGTCATCACTGGACGGTCATCTATAATAGATTCTTCCGGTAAGGGGAGTTGGTTGAGAGTAGTTAAAACCAAGGAGAGGATCATAACCGTCTTCCCGGTACCTGTTGCATAATTGAGCTTTGCTTAATGAAACAAGGACGAGCAACGTACCTAGTTCTTCACACAAAATCTCACCTCTACATGGTGCAACCATTGGCTTCTCCTGAAGTACTTCCATAGTTCCTGGCTGGAGGTAAAACTTTTTTCCGTTCATAGCAGTTAGGGGAATGAACAACGGGTCTGGCACGTCGCGGGAATCAAGCTCCTGCTGCATCATTGCTGCTACCGAACGTCGCTGGTACTTGTAGAGCGTACTACGCATACCAAAACCTTTCAAGTCGTCCTCGAAGTTTAGTAATCTGCCTGAGATTTGCTCCCAACCTGGTGTTGCAGCGGGATTTGGCGATGCGAGGTCTCCGTATATCTCTGCAAGAGTTCGGCCATCCTGAATGCAAATTTAGTCAATTCAAGGCCATATCAACAAAATACTCACCTTCGTATCTTGAACCAAAGGTGTCCCTTTTCCGCACCATGAGCCTTCCCATCCCTCCACATCCTTCACAACTTGGGGGAGCAGTCGCCGCATATACCGCTTCGCAGGGGCAACCACGCTATCTTTCCGCGTTCGCAGCTTCCCCTGGACATTTGCCAAGTCATACGGGATAAAATATATTCTCAGTAATAGTTCTGCGTGAGATGTAATGAGGTATGTTGCGGAGATGAACTGGTGCTTGAGTAGGAACTCGAGGTCACGGCAGAAGCCAATGTCTTCGACTGTACTGAGATGACCTAGCAATGCAGTACCTCGGAATGAATGCCAGCCATCTTCGGCATGCTCGTGGTCGCACAAAGCTTGCTGAGAGTCCGGAAGAAGCTTCAGCGAAACCGTCCCCACTGGCAACAGATTCGCTAGGGCGAACGGCGACTGCTTTGAAGAACTCGAATTTGGACGGGATTCCAGGGCATTGCAAGCCGCGCAACAAGAAGAACAGTGTTGAAACATAGATATAGTCATTAAACGATAGTTGGAATAAGATAATAAGTGAAAGAATGTGGTATCCTGAGCCTGTGCATACGCTGATTTGAGAAAGCTGTATCCAAGGAAGCGCCCGTCGGTGTTCGGCAGAAATGAGTCAGAACAGCCGGAAACTCCTTCGCAGGGGGCCACACCCAACGTGTGCAGTCAAATCAACACCTCCCGTAGGGTCGACTTTCTGATGGCATCAACCAGCAACGGCATTATCTATGATGGGACTGAGGTTATCTGCACTGTGTCCTAGCGTCGTCGATAGTCATTATTTCCGACACGGTTATATGTTTTAACTTCGTCGCTCCTGTGCATGTTAAAAACTTGACTGTCCAAACCGGTTCATCCACTGACGGAGCATACTTTCGGGATCCCATAGCGGCACCTTCGCTTCTATCATTGAATATCATTGCAAATATCTCACAGAAAATGTCGTCTTCTCACATCGCCCCCTTCATCGGACGCTCTTCGTGCTCAGTACAAGAGAGGCGAATTTTATACGTACGATTGAGGCTACAGTTGATTGAATTACTCCAGGCATCGTCTTTAATTTCAGCGTTGTGCCTGTATGTCTTTCCTCAATTTACCTATTCCAATAACGATATTTTACAAATGCTCAAGATGTCAGGTTTCCGTCACTCGCATAATCTCCTCCCAAATCTTTAGAGTCTTATCTTGGACCTTGGACTTGTATCAACAACAAAAATGACATTTCGAGTGCTTGAGAGTAGATCCAACCGAAGGATAGGATAACATGTTCGTACCACTAACAAGTATTCCCCTCTTTGAGCAATGTCACGTTCCTTCAATCAGTCATATTTTGAGGTGGACGTCTTCACGACACATTCAGATCAGAACGGCTTCAGAATCTCAAAGGCACTTCAAATCACAAATGATATCATGGTATGAATCGGTCTTTCATTCAAATGGGTAGTAATAGGGCTACATAAAATACAAGGAATACTAATACACGGCGACAGCCGTCGCGATTATTTACTAGACAAATGAGAGGATGATTAAAGACAATGCCGTCTATGTATCGATAAAAACGAGTGCGTAAGCGAAGTCCGTAGCATCTCATACAAGGGTGTCGTGGACTAAAAAGTTCAACAAGTCCAAGGAAGTCCAGTTCCGGGAAGTCGTCATATTACTTTTTGCGTTGTTCATTCATTTCCCATACTTAGAGGGCGGTCGGGCTCGATTTGAACACAGGCGTTTCTGATCGCGAAGGAGCAGCGTGGGCGTGTTGTGCAGGGGCCTCGGTCTGGGTGCTCTCCCGGCGGGGAGAGGAGAAGCTAGAGGCTGACGATACACTCGATGCGCTACGGGAGATGGAGGCGTTGGATTGAGGGGGAGTGACATAGCGGGGAAGGGATTCTTCGGGCTTTTGGAGGATGAAGCCACGGAGCCCAGCAGCCTTCTCGCCCTGCCTGCCGAAACCGTAGCCAGCCTTCTCGGTGCTCCTCCAGGTGCCGTACTCGGAGGTCTCGTGTTGAGGAGCCTTGCTCTCGGTGAAGACGCTAGACACGTACGAAGGGGTGGCATTCACGAAAACGGGGCGGTTATCAGCATGGGTGGGGAGGATACCCTTAGCTTCGGCACGCCAGGACCTGATGGAGCGCTTGGCCTTGGCCTTCTCGCGGAAGAGTAGTCCGAGGAACATGTTCAGGCATCCGATGGCGAACAAGAAGAAAGCGGAGACGAGGGTGAAGTCGTCGACGTGGTGGGAGAGAATTTGAGTGGAGATTCTATTAAACAATAATGATTAGTCAACAATCAAATGGTTGAAGTAGAAGTAGAACGTACAGGCACTGGAAGATGCCCAAAGCACCAAGACCAAACTGAGAGCCGAGAACGGGGAAGAAACGGTCAAAGAAAGCTATTGGCCAGCTGACTTCGGAGACTAGAGAAGTATTGTGAATAAGAGAGGTAATGAAGGACAAGAAATAAAAGCTTACGGAAAAGTACAACAGTCTGGAAGATAATCAATAAGCTGGCAACAACAGCCCAGAAAACACCAGCAGGCTGATTGGGAACGGTACTGCCTCTACGCAAGGTAATCGGGCATTAGCACAATAGCACTACAATACATACTCGTAGTTTATAATAAACGTACTCGATGTAGTCGCAGTCTTCCAGCATTGTAGAGTTGCTCTTGTTGGCTTCGAATGCGTTGACAGCCTTGATGTTGGTGACCATGACGAAGATGGTGCTCGAGAACACGAGGATAAGTGACACGAGACTCAGAAAGCGGACGGCGTTCAAGCCCATAAATTGGACTGCAAAAAAAATCGATCAGCATCGAAGCAAGCATTCCACAATGGATAGAACTCACTAGCGCGGGGAGGAAGCATTTTGAATTGATAGAGATAGAGGGATAAAGATAAGTTGTAGATTGGGAGGTACGATGAGCTCGAAGATATGGGTAGCGGCGTGGGGTTTGGAGTGATTTCTTCAAGTGGTAGTCGTGATGAGCAAGCGGCCTCTAGTCTAATGAGCGTGAAGAAAGGGTGTCCCAGCACCTAGATCGTAAAGAGCGAGAGAAGGAAGAAAGACTACCGGGGGCGGTAGCGCTGAACTTTATAGCACAAGAGCGGGGTGTAATAGTACAATCAAATCGAACCGAATCAGGATGGCTTTTAAAGAGTGGCTTAACCTCGTGTGAGTCGACGCGTCTCCATTCTTCCCCGAAACCCATTATTATGGCCGCCAAGGCGCAAGGCAACGGCAGCAGGAAGGGACAATGTGCAAAGAACAATGGGCGTGGCTGACGTCCATTCTTTCGCCGCATTGTTGTCGCGCAGCACGCGTAATAGCCAATCACGTGATCGCTTAAGGAACAATAACTATTTCGACGTCGCTCGGAACGGCCCTGCGACTGCAACTCTGCCCTTGTTTTCTTTTCGTGTTGCAAAGAGCTTTTCATCTCGTTTCTACGCATAAATCTAACATCCTTGATGCCGTCGGATATATAGACTTTTAAATAATTGTAATAGACCCCTAAGTCCCGAACTTTTTTTCGTAATGGATGCCAAAGTATACAAAAAGCTATACACAGCCCCGAATTGAAGAACAAGAACCCTGGAAGGAGATTAAAATATGTGAGAAGAATGTACTAAATGCTGAAGGGATGGACGGAAGGTATTATCCGCGTAGATATATAAATGGTACAGTATACAACGGTTGGCCGTCGTGTAAGGTGAGAAGGAGAGGATTGGTCGTGAAGTGAAGAAATAATAAGTCCATTATGGGCAATGGTATACAAGGGTGTCCGTGTCCGTGTCGTGGACGAAGCAAGTCCAGTAAAAGTAGATACGGCAGCCCAATGTAGCCCCAAAAATAAGCCCCATAGTAGTAGCACTCGAGAAGGGATTGTCTGTTCGTCGCCTTGAGTCTGCCAACGATCATCGCGAAGCGCAAATTGTAATTAGCTTCGGCATGAACGCGCAGAATCATCAGAGCTGTCCAAGTCAAGTGAGTGAGGTATAGAGATAGGAGGAAAAAATGGTTCCGGCCCCAACAACCGCTATTTTAGTCATTATGTCATGTCATTTAGTTCTTGAAACTATGCGTATGCAAGACGCATCGCCTCATTACGGGCACCTTAGGCCGCGTACGCAGGCGGAGCAGGTGCTGTTGATGGTCCTGCCTGCGCTGGTGGAGATGACAGGGGGGAGGAAGGCGAGCTGAACTGCTCTTGGAACCGTCCTCCGTCCGTATGTACGATCGGCATCTTCTGCCCAGCAATACTAATTGGACGTCCTTTCCCATCCCGCTGCGGCTCGGGCTGAGGTGCAGGGGGGTACGACATCGACGACGAAGCAGCACCACCACCGAACTGGAACGATTCGTTCGCCGGAGAAGGGGGTTGGGGATTCGTCACTTGCAGAACACGCTGTTCCTGGATACTGACCGGACTTCCAGCACGGTTGTGATAGGCAGGATCACTGTATGGCGATATGTTGTGGGCCATTCCCATTCCACCTGCTACCATTCCTGGGATAGCGGGGGAAGCAGCACCGTTAAATCCGGGCCCGCCCCATGGCTGAGTGTGTGCGACGAGTGCAGACGTCATACTTCCTGTGCTTTGGGAGTGCGAGTGTGTCGAGGGCGGAAAGTACGAGCCAGAACTCACTTGGCTCTGTGGGGACATAACATGTTGTCCAGAGCCAGAGGTCGAAGGACGCGTAGAGGGCGTATTCGTACCCAGTCCGCCCGTTGGGCTGACAATTGCACCTCCCATAAGCGGTGTAAGGGAGTTGTTTCGTACGTGATGGGATGCATCGGAGAATGTAGCCACTGCCGCAGGAGGCGACCCAGGAGGTGAGGGGGCAGAGGGGCTGGGTACATGTCCAACGATGCCGTACTGGTATGGTTTGGGCTCGTCGTCGATGAGGTTAAGCCGGTCCTTGCGGCGCGTGATCCCACCAATAAATTCATCCTCCTCCTTTTCGAATATGTCGTCCCATCTGCGACGCCGTTTACTGTAAAAAGAAGGATACACATCTAGGTACTGATCAACGGAATGAAATATAAACTTACATGATGAACCATATCAAGAGGACAATCGCGATAAGGCCGAAGAATCCCCCCACCACGCCACCAATGATCGGTCCGAGGTTGGTCGAAGCATTATTATTGTTATTATCTTTATTCTGAGCGACTTGCGGTGACTGGTCGCTGGTGCTCGACGTAGAGGGCAGAATCGTTGATGTAACAGTAAGCATTTGTGTGGTAATACTACCGTTCGGCAATGTTGACTCAGAAGAGCTGATAATGGTGCTGGGTGATGGTGTTACGGGTGGCGGCGGGGTAGTGGAGGAGGTGGAGGTTGGAGGCGGCTCCTGAGCTGGCTGACTGATTGCAGAACATGATGTTCCGAACAACGTGGTGGTCACTGCACTTGTAACTTGGACGTCTACAGTGACTGGGACAGTAATGGTCGTGGTAGAGCCTACAACATGTACGTGTGAGAAAAACGCGCAAAAGAAATAGAATATTGGAAGATAACGTACCAGGTATTGTGGTAGGAACAGCTGTCTCTATGGTGCTGCAGGCACTACCAGACGCACTGGGACCAAGAACACATGTCCGGATAAGGGTGGTGGTTGTGATATCCGGCGCTGTCGACGTGCTTATAGACACAGTCGTCGACGGTGTATGTGTGACCACTTCATTGGTTTGAGTAGCCGTCGGTGCGGTTATACACGACGAGGATGCCATCCTGTGATATTCAAGTCAGGAACTGAAAGCAAGACGATTAGGCAAGCCCGTAGCCAGATGAACAGTAAAAACGGCGAGAAAAGGCCGCGAGAGAGTGCGTAAGAACAAGGCGTTCCGCGGCTAGAGGAAGAAGCCCAAGAGGAGTAGAAAGCTAGAAGGGCAAAGAATGGAACGATTAGGATCAAGAAGAGAGTCTATACGAGTCCGCAAGAGAAAGAAACGGGGAAACAGGGTCCAAGGTATTCCGGAAAGAGAGCGGCACAGCAAAGTGTTGAAATGAGGTTCGCGTCGAGAAACGGTCTATGCAACGAGGCTGGCTGACGTAACCACCGTCGTCCTTCCAGCCACCACTTCGTCCTAAAAATATATTCTCCCGTCTACTACGAGTACCGCTCACAGCGACAGTTCTTTGACTTTAGGCAGCCATCGAACGCGATAAATTTGTGCTATAATTGCGAAAACTCTGTTCAGAGTCTAAAGCTCGACGATCAGTCCTTCGACGCGTGCTGTGGCGGTGCATGAGGTAGCAGTACGGCGATCGGTCACCGGTGCCGCTGAGGTTGTTGCCTCTTGACACACATCTCATTCGTGTACATATGTACTTATCTTTGAGCGCATCACCAGGCATCACCTCTTCAACGCTGGATGTACAAACACTTCAATATGTGCAAGGCAGGACTAGAGGTGTTTCGCATTGGCACCGAGTCGCCATTCAGCAGGTGCCGAACTGGATGGGAAGCGGTTACTCTGAACTGGAGTTATCCACTGGACTTGGCTTACTCAAGCATTCAAGATTTACCGCAGGCAACAGACAATTAACTACGCCTACAACATTTCCTAATTCAGCGCACTTGAAATGAAGTTCTGAAAATCTGGGCGAGCCTTCACGCGTTGGTGATCCATGAATATTTACTGTACCGTTCTCAACGGCTGGATTTTCAGAAGGCTTGAGTCATGAGAAGAAATCAAAAATATTATCGGAGCCATCATCCTCCGCGGTGTGGCCATTGGCTCATCATGGAATCCTGGATCATCAAATGGCGCGTCTTGACTACAACGCGACATTATCTTTGACATTCAGACATTTCGGGAGGATTTATCTAACGCGAATGCATGTCTTATGATATATAGTACAGGGTCCCGCACCTACCGGATCAGCGTCATATGAGCAAAGGGGCAGTACTAGATAACGACATGCATCGCCTGGATGGTGGAAATGAAACCTTGCCGCCATAATGACCTTCCAGGGATATAGTACTTATGCCTATCAACTTCAATTGAACCTCCTTCGTGATTCCTATTCACCATCAGTCAGATTCAGAGAACAATATGCATTAATCAGAATGATAAGTACTTTGCCGTTATAAAAAGAGAGCCTTGAGGATGTATAAGAAGAAAGATATAACTTATTGAAATAAGTTGATGAACAATCCACCCTAAGCTCCTGCCTCTCGAGAGACCATATTGCAAATTTCCCATAAACCGAAACGAAACATGTAAGTAGTAGTAGCGATGAATAATGCAGGAACGATGCTTGTAGACGAAATTTGAAGATAAAAACCGAAAATGCAACATGCCTTCCTCCTCCCAACTGTCGACACGCCGACCGACAGTCTTCCCACTAGTGAACAAGCACCTCTCATCCATAATTATGTGTGTCGATATCGACAAGAAGCACTAACAAAATCATACGCTGCCCGTCTTGGCAGCTGGCGGTGGCGGTGGAGGTGTCTTGAGCACTTCCACCTTTGCTGTCACTGTTGTCCCTGTCGGCGTCGTCGGCGAAGTGTATAACCCTCTTCCCTCGATTATGGTCTCTGTCTGGCCTATATTCAGCGGGAATCGATCGTCGATTTCTTCTTCCCATACCCGGCCTTCTTCTTCGACTTTATGCTCGGTCTCTTCGCCGTTGGAGAAGAGGGGAGCCAGCACCGTGCGTGAGGGATCCTTTGCTGTTGATAATGGCTTCTCCTGCTTGGGGCCCTCACTGTCCTCCAAGCTTGAATGTCGTTCCCCTGACTCATCTGAGTTCTTTTCTTTCTCCTCCTCCATCGCTCTCGTCTTCGACAGCTCTTTCTGCGACATTCTCCTCCAAAGTGTCTTCCCCGCCCCCTTCATCATCCTCCCAAGCGCCACAAATGGATCCTCTACATCCCCCTCTTTCTTTTCATTCATTTTATCCTGCTTCAGCCTCTGCTGTTCCAGCTCCTCCTCTGTCCACATAGGGTTCTGTTGCACGGGCACCGGCTCAGCCTCGTACATTCCCCTCCGTCGCCTCACCATCTGGCCGCGCGCGGCGATCCCGAGTGGGGTTGTCGATCGCCTCTTCCGTGGGGCGAGCTTGGGGAGAGGCGCGAATTTGACGCTGAGGGTGTGTGAGCTGAGCGACGAGCTCGATGCGCTCGTTGCGGACTCGAGGATCCCCGTTGGCGATGGGGCGAGCGAGGAATCGGCGGAGGAAATCCCTGGAATGTCGACTGATAGCGTTCGTGGTACCATCGGCAGTTTTTCCAATGATTCGAGTGACATTTTGGGCGCAGTAAAGTGTTCTCTGTAAATTCGAGTACAGATGGGCGAAAGGGTGTTAGTGTTGATTCGGCGTGGTCGTCAAATGGTGTAGATAACAGATTGGATATCTTATGAAGCAGAGGAATGGCGGGGGTTTCGGATGAATAATGAGCTCTGCTCTGCCTGGGGAGAATGTCTAAGGAATGAAACCAGGGAAGTGAATGGGGGAGGAGGAAGCGGGAGTCGGAGGGAAGCGATTGCGAGAGCTCAAGCAAAGCAGCTTGGAAGTTCGTGACAGGATCTAGGACCTATTCACCCGCTCCGGTGGCGGCTAAATTAGTAGCCTTCGGTTATCGTCAGGGTGATCGTTCTCATTTAGTAGACTAGAAACAGACTTTTTCGCAGAAAATGATTGGAAAGTGATGGTGGAAACTGGAAAGAGCAGATGCTACGGGACGTTAAGGTGGCTCGAGAAAGAAAGTAATTCAGTCAGTCTAAGATCACAATGCCATATCAATATTTTTATTTGCACTCAGACAGATACATATGCTCAATGTGATGAAAAATCACGGCCTTGGCCGAATCAGCGGTTTTGTCTTCCTGCGTCGCAACATCGTCCATCTGTCACCGTTTAGCAGAAGGTACTTGTAAAGACGTAAGCACATTTCTCCGCAAACTATAATAGAATCTAGTTGACGGATCGGAATTTTTTTTTTTGCAACTATGCGGAACGGAACCATATTTATTTATAGCTGACGCAACAGAAACTACATAGGAACTGGCAATAAAGATTCATCATAAATGCACATCGTTTCGAGACACTAATCATTATCGGGAGTGCGATTCGCATAGGGGATAGGTGTTCAACCCACTCTCTATTGTGCAGACGGCTGCAAAGATCGTCCAAGAAGCAAGGGTCGATCTGGAGAAAGCGAGAATGGGCGGTGTATTGGGGTACCACATCACCTTTCGGATCTACACGTCGAGGGCAGGAAGGGTGTGTGTGTGGAAGGTGAGAGTGGCTGGTTTAGTTCGGCGGGCGGGTTCGGTTGGTTATCGGGTTGCAAGATAATGTGGGTAGACCGCAATGAAAGGCAAGAGTGAGAGCAAAAGACTGGGCGACAGCGCACCAGTGTCCGCTAACAATCACTCGGATCCTGGAGCGCATGCATACGCGCGGCCTCGCAGAGCAAGCCACACACGATGGCCGTCGGGAGCATCCAGTGAAAGCAGATCAGCAGGTCTTTACAAGGTGCGGCCGTCCAAACACGATCAGAACACGGTCACTCCAGATTGTGTACCAGCGTATTGCGACTTCATGTCATCCAAGTCGGTTGCTTCGTCCTGGCTTTTATAGTCGTATTGTGAAAGGCTTCCCATGTCGCTGGCACCAGCAACAGAGGCAGATCCGAACGAACCGCGACGCCTGAGACGATCACTCTGCGAGTACGCGATGTTGACACTGCTACCTCCACCGACGACGCTGCTGTTATCAGTGACACTAGGACCGGCATCCTGTGACACAATGGATGAAGCATAGCTGTAGGTGCTGCGTTTTCCACCGTGAGCACTGCGAGGAACACCAGAACCAAATGGACCAGGAGCGCTGAACATTGGGAGACCGGAGGAGTAAGTTGCCTGAGAGCGAAGAGACTGAACATCAGATGGAATGTAACCCATTGCATCATGCGTGCGGTAGAAGCTAGCATCGAAACGGCTGGGAGTACCAGAGCGACCATCCGACATTATTCCTCCACCGTTGGCCGAAGGCGTCAAATAATCCCGCGCGGTTGTCTCATGGCGGCGGAACTGATCCATAGACTTGACGAGCGAACGACGAGGCTTGCTGAACTGGATCATACTAGGCTGGAGATTGCTCAACGGGCCCTCAACGAGACAGTTCTTCTCTTTGTAATGAGTGAGAAGGTAATGCCACAACGGATGCTAGAAAGGGAAATGATGTCAGCTGCCGTCAAAATCAAGAATAAATCAAAAATAGTTTACCTTACTCAAAACCTTGGGATTCCCAAGAATGACAACGCCATACTTAGCACGGGTCAGAGCGACGTTCAAACGCCTAGGATCGTTCAAGAAACCGATGCCTTGGTGCTCGTTGCTCCTGACACAACTAAGGATGATGTAGTCCTTTTCACGTCCCTGGAAGGCATCAACGCTAGCGACTTCGATCTCTTTGTATAGATCCTTCTTGAGCGAGCCATTGAACTGCATGTAGTTGACGATATAGGAACGTTGTCCCTCGTAAGGGGTGACAACACCGATTTGGCCGGGGACGACACCAGACTTGAAGAACTTGGTGACGATCTTCTCGACGTTAGAAGCCTCAGTCCTGTTCAGGAACGACGTTCCACTGCTCGAAATCTCTTCCTGGCCCAAATTCTGGTAGAAGAACATGGGGGTATCGGGAACGGGCCATGGGAAGTCGACGTTCTTCCTCAGGCGCTCAGGGGCAGTGACACCGTTTTGCAGAGTTCCCTCGTAGAACATGTTCGAGGGGAATTCGGAGAGACAGGGATGCATGCGGTACTGGACTTGGAGACGAATAGGACGATTGCCCAAGACGACGAGACGCTCAAAGAGCGACTGGGTCAGACCAGCGCGGGCAGCTTTCTTGTTCATGATAACAGGTCCCAGCTGCTGATGGTCACCGACGAGAACGACCTGCTTGCATCCAAGAACCAAGGGGATCATACACTCTGTAATGTTTAGTTAGATAATTCGTAAAATGCTCATAAAATAAAGACACACCAGGCTCAGCTGCTTGAGTAGCTTCGTCAATCAGAACAGTTCTAAACTTCAACTTGCTTAACCTCGGGTCACCAGCACCAACACAAGTGCAGCAAATCACATCCGCGGCGCCCAAGATCTCCTTCTCGCACTGACGAATCAAAGTCTTATACTTCCTCTCATCATTGCTGCTCAATTCGCCTTGCTCCGTCTTGAGCATAATGAGCTTCTGGAGTTCAACATGCGTCGTGCTGTTCGCAACCTGCTGGTGCAGCGTCAAGAAACCTACGCTTGAATCAAGGGCTTCACGCGACTTGGCGGTGAGACGGACGACTTTAAGTCCAGTGGAATGGATCTTCTCTGTGAGCTGATCGACGGCGACGTTGGACGGAGCGCAGACGAGAACTTGGCCGGGGTTCATTTTGGCAAGATGATAGACGATGGATGCGGAGGTGACGGTCTTGCCGGTACCCGGTGGTCCTTGAATCAAGCTAATGGGTTTCTGGAGCACGCTCTTGACGGCGTACATTTGAGAGTGATTGAGCTCGGGGAGTCCAGGAGCTGAGAAACGCTTGGGCATCTGTGTGCGCAAGCTCTGGGGTTCGAGTTCGTGTCCAAGAAGCTTGTGGTACTGTAAAAAATAATGCAAATGAGTAATGGAGCCTATATAACAATTATTGAGACCTACGATATATCCGCTAACACTCTTTTCGTCAACTGCAAACGTCTTCATGGCGAGTTGCATTCTGTCGAAACTGGTTGACTTCCAGACGAAGTCTGCAGCGAAGTTGTGGGTACATTCAGACGGGACACCCTCTGTCCTCCTCAATTCCAGTCCAATCTCGTCGGAGACATCTGATGGTGAAATTTAGTATGCAATGGAATGAAGAGCGAAGTCTGAAACTCACTATTGGGGATTTTAATGACATGCCCAACTCCTTCCCAGGCTTTATGCAGCTCTCCCTGGTACCTCAACCTCAACTCATCGCCAACAGCGAGCCTGACTTCGCCACTCTCCAATTTGGGCAAACCGAACCACGCCACCCGCTTATGATTCAGACCCAAGTCCCATCGCACAGTGATGTCGGTCTGGGTCTGACTCTCCTTCAAGCGCTTGTCATAATCCGCTTCAATTTTGACGAGCGGACCAAAGATATTCTGGTACTGATACGCATCCTCGTATCGCAAAAGGATGGGCTGAGGTTCATCGTCGACACCGGGCTTTTCGAGATCCTCGAGTGTGGCGTTGGCATTATCGCGCCACAGGTCTTCGAGACGATTGATCTGCGCGAACGAGATTTGGCGCGAGCGAAGCTGCTCTGTCTCGCTAGGAGGTTTAACCAACCAGGAGAGGAAGGAGCGGTCGTCAATGAGCGGGGCCCAAAGAGAGGCGTTCCAAGAGATATCTTTAGAAATAGCGGCACAAGGCTGTCTGCAGGCGCTTATTAATATTGTAAATAGAGATAAAATGGTTAGAACTTACCGACAGAGGAGGACGACGACGGTGTCGCTCTTTGCAGGGATAAATCCAAGCATAAATACGTTCTTGCTACCACAATTGTAGCATTCAGGAGTTGTCTCGCCAAGCGGACTTTCGGCGTGCAAAATGACCTCCTTATGCTTAGCGCGCACAAGATGATTGACGATGTGCGAGGCCGAGGTGTTTCCACGAGAGTTGCAGAACCACTTTGAGCAGATGAGGCATTTAACGACTGAAGCGGGCGAGTGGATACCGCAATAGCTATTTAAATCTGATTAGTGGTTAACCGAGCATAGTCAAATTCCAGACGTACCTGCAAGCATGAGGCGGCAGGTCAACAGCAGCCTCGTCCTTTAAATCATCCAAAACTGCATCAAAATCCTCCTCCACACCCGCTCTCATGTTTAGAGCATGCGACTCGTGATTGTGAGCATGACCATTGCTAGCTGAAGTCGAATTGTATTCTGAAATAGAGAGACTCGAAAGATCGACCGAGGTGTTGTCCTGGGTGTTCGCGGTGTAGACTGATGAGGTGTCGTCTACAATACCTATTCCGCCGTACGATGAGGCGGAATCATACTGGAAATTGTCGAAAGAATCCATGAAGAAGCTAGAAAGCAAAGAAAAGTTGGACGACGTTCAAAGTGGTCGCTACACTCCAACTTGTCTTGCCAAAATCGGTCCCGTATCCTGCTGACTCAGCTGACTCAGGTGTACCGCAAACACAGCCACCAATGGGCCACCGCGGCCCGTGATTTTCATCCCACGGTACACTTCTGACGGTCCTGCATTGGTCCTGCATATGTATCTGTGGTTCATTCAAATAGCACTATAATATGTGAAACAGCTACAACTTGGAGGGTCGAAGTGGGTCTATTCTCATATTGTACATTTCGGATTTATCTATGCTAAACAATACCCACCTGTTCAGCCGAATTGCGAGTCATCCAAATCACCGTGGCTTTGGTACTACTTATGTTGCTCTCGTCATCGTCTCCGAGGTAGCTGGAATATGCACTATGTGAACCTATTTACCTCTAGGGAATACCATATACCTATCATCTCGGACGACTGCGCAAAAACGTAGTAACACGTTCAAATTAATTTTGGTAAATCGGCGACCAGTCGGTCTTGAGTCACATTTTGAGTCTACCTATAGGGACTAGCTCATGGTGATGGCCGTGCCTATGGGCGACATTCAATTCAACCATTCACAAGTGACACAGCACAGCCCGTCTGCCCCGGCAATCCGAGGCCAATAGCCGTTTTCTGACCGCAACTGCTGTGCTGATTTTTTTTTATTTCCCACTTTCCAGTTGCTTGTCATCGTTAATGCCACCATTTATGTGCAAAACCCTAGACTTCCAACCCGGAGAGAGTCGGCTGCAAACTCCACCATCAGAATGCACAGCATATATATGATGACACTTAATATTATTCGGGAGATACGATTCTCTTTCGATTGATTCGACATCCACTCTGCGGACAATGTCTGATCACCGCTCAGTAGAACAGATGGTGAACTCGATCTTGCGCATTGCATACCCTTTGTTTTCACTTGGGCGAAGCTGCATCTTCGATACTGCTATTCCTTCAACAATCGCTAACGCTTTACAAAACGCGGCGGAATTCTCAAAAGTTCAGCCTTTTCGGGAGGCAGCTTCCTTAGCCTTGAATATTTTGGGAAATGTTCAAGTAAGTTCATGAATTATTTTCCCCGTGCTCTCTGCTGTATTATGATGAACGGTTCGAAGGTTATTAAAGTACCCCGACAACTTTATCACGAACTTGCCAAGGTCGTCTGCTATACAACACATGCCACCATCTCGAACCTCAACATTCTGTCGAGTCGCGCCAATGAAGATATCCCTAAAATGATGAAGTATAACATGATGATTCACTTTCTATCTAACTTGATATTAATTTATCCTTCCATGATATTAGAACGCTTCGTGATATTGATGAACATGTCAAGAAACATACTTCAAAAACGCTCGCTCAACAGCATCATTCATCGCGCTTTCAGAGCATGATTTTTATTAATGACCGGAAGGCCGATTTAACTCGGATCCTGCGAACTATGGAGGTTGGTTTGCATCAAAGCATCCTTTGACGATCTTTGACTTGATATATTCTAGAAAAAGGTGGAGATCAACAGCAATTCTTCAGGTTTTCAACTCTATACCGGTCCTTCAACTCATTTAAGAAGTGGTTGCGACTTGTTTGCATCAGTGACACCTTGGAGTAATGAAGACGAGAGCCAGCATATCACTACAAGTGTTTCCAACCACATAAATCCAAATACTCAAGGACAACTTCACCAATTACAACGGCCCTCTTGCGGGAGCGTTACGCCTTGGACTTCGCGTCTCCTGAACCTCTGCCTAACCATATACTTTCTTCCTATGTTTCACATTCCAGCTTACTACTCCACTCGTGCAACTCATTTCATGGACTCAGTGGATATCTGGAACATGGATAGTAATGTGCACGTCTATGCCTCTGAATCTGAGTATGCCGGATCTCTTGAAAACCTCGAAGGCAACGACACTCCTGCTTCAACAGATAGTATCGTCTCAAGACAAAGATGGAAAATATTTACTGCAACAATAGTTGAGGAATGGAAATCTATCCGTGTTTTATCTACAATGGTGTTAGGGTAAGTCAAGTGGTTATTAGGAGAGACTCGACTGATGAATTTGACCTAGTGCCGTTCTCGCCATGTTCCAGATTCCTAGCGTGAACCAAGACCCAGTGATTCGTTCAGCGGCTTATTTCTCTCTCATATGCGTGATGACAAGCACCTTTCATAGCACTGTGGAAATTATACATTTTAGTAGCTGGGATGATGAAAGAGTGGTCGAAAACTGGTTACAGGTTCTTGATCTCCCCTAATTCAAAATCCTGATCTAATCCAAATCTTGCAAATAAATATAACAGGAGATACAAGGCTATGACTTCTTCTCGCTCTGGAATACTTGGATCCTTCTTTCGATACCTGCTGTATGGGCCATATGGTATGATAACTGCCCATTCTTGTGACTAACATTGCCTCTCACACTATTATTTAGGGGAGGGTTGTCATTTATTATCTCAGTCATTCTACTTTTATGGCGATCGAGCCCTATTTCATCTCCAAGTATCGACGTAAGTTCGCAATATGCGCCACTGGGAATACGCTTGGTTTTGTCTACCATCATGCTGATGAGCATCGTTCATATTCTTCTGATATATTTCACATTACGAAGGATTCGGAATATCATAAAAGATCCTCATCTTGCATAGGAGGATAGGATTACAAAAAATCAAACAATTGTCCTTCGATTTTAACTACTTATTTCCATTTCACGCGTGGCGCTCTTCATTGCTATTACTACTTCTGCTATCCCGGGTCTTTCACTATCTCTTCGACGCAGACAGCCATCTACGAGGGTTTTGATATATGCTGGAGCTTTGAGATCATCCTCTAAATCATCCAGAGCAGCCAACGATGGCCGGTTTCCAATTATTAATTGATAGATAACAGAGGCCTCATTCGGGGCCTCGGAAAATGGGTGCATGCCAGTGTATAGCTTGAACAGAGGTAAGGAAATCAATGTCTACTGGTAGGCAATAGGATGGTCTAGAATAGAAAACATACCTCTAGGCAAACACATCCAAAAGCGTAAACGTCCGTTGCTTCCGTCTTTCTAATATCATTAAGGTCCGTTAATTCTGGTATAAGAAGCTCAGGAGCCATCCATCTACATGTACCACGAGGATTTGTTTCGTGGGTGGCTGCTGTGGCATCGCTGAAAATAGTGAGCCCAAAATCAGCGAGTACAGCATGCCATTCATCATCTATCAATACATTTCCCTAATGTGTGAAAGACAGTGTGAGTCAGTTTAAGCGTGTAACAAAAACGAAAATACATCTTACTCCGCGGAGGTCTCCGTGTATTACGCCTTCTCCATGCAGATATTCCAAGCCTTCCGCGATCTCAAATAGCTATGGTATTTCTGAATAAGAACTACACACGTTCGCAGTGGAGATTCATAACTAATGCTCACTCGCTGCTCGATGTTAATGTTAGATGGACCCAGAGCTGTTCGGAAGTCCATGATTGTACCGTGCTTCATCCAAGGAGATACCATGGATAACGATGAGGTGAACAGCTCAGAATCAATGCCTAGGAACGGAAGGACATAAGGATGTTTCAAGTGATACCACAGATGAGCTTCTTTAGCAAATTCCTAACACGTATGAATCATTATGAGCTGAATATTATGTCACACGCGTTGTGAATCGGACTTACACGACGGATTTTCTGAGGGTCTTTATCATTTAGGTGGACGCGAATGCGTTTAACGGCCACCTCTCGGTCTCCATATAGCGCGCGAAAAATGTCTGCATACCCACCACCACTCACAGGAGCTCCATCGTTTAAGAGGACCAGGCCACTGACCAATTGAGGCGCTAAAATAATATCGGCTTGTTGCGAAAGCCGGATGAAAAGGCGTCGCGCTTTTCTACTCGTGTCTGCATCATTGACATCCCTCGCAATCATCTATCCATATATCGTCAACGATCATAGCCGAGTAGTAAATAGCATAATCTGTTACCTTTTGCAGGAGATTCAGGAGGGCAGTTGCATCGTCTCCTTTTAATGATAGCATTTCTTCCTTATCAGGCATACACGACAGTGTGGATTTCACAAACTCCATAAGGGCCATTTCGTCTGATTGAACTGCCTTACGAATTGGTTGTTCTGGCAGTCCAATTTGAGTAGCTACCTGTCCAATACGTCAACATGATATAATAGTGACCGTCCACTGTACCACTCACCTTCAATAGCTGAAGACGCAATTCGCCATGTTGTATGATGCTTTGTAAGTGGCTTAGCGAGGCCATTCTGTTTAGTAGCGCTTGGAAAGAGGAAGAGAGTCTAGTGAATGTTAAAAATACATGCGTTAAATTATTATTCATGAATGGAATTTGACGTACAGTTGGTCCCCTCGATGATGATCGGAAATCTTACGGACGAGAAGCTGCACCAAGCACTAATGAATTTTTAGTGGATAAATATTTCTTTGTCGCAAAGATGAGCATGTCGGAGCCGCTGACCTTGTAAATCACTGGATGAGTATGGTTAAAAGTCGGCCGTCTAGAATTCTTCATAGATGCAGATATCGAAATCTTAGTTGCACCTTTGTAATCTGACGAGGGGATGTGATGAACGAGAGTTGAATCAATGAACTGAGGGTACTGGAAATTAGCCCTCCTGTATAGCTCCGGCTCGCTCGCTATAAACATTCGCAAAGGTATTTTGTTATCGAAAAAGGTCTGTTCGAGGGAAACTAAATCGTCCAGAGGGAAAATATCTTCAGAACGCCATCCAGTACAGTCTAGGACTATAATCATCGGATTAATTTGACGCGAGACACTAAGACAAGTTTGGATAATAACTTCGAGAAAAAAATCCTGGTTATCCTTGGAATCTAAACTTTCCATTTCGTCATAGGTGATATTTTCCATTCTTGACTTTATGCACTCAAGAGAATTACCAAGCTCTAGGGCAAGCATAGAGAACAGACTGCTATTCCCAAGCTGACGCGAAGAACAAGTGAGATAGGCTGCAAGGCTATTTGTACTCCGGCACTGCGTTGCAATAGTGTATGCAATCCCCGAGGGTTGGCCGTACATAAGTGATGGGTGTTTTATCCAACATATTCGTTGTAGACACTTGTTATTGCACCAGTCCTTTACTTGGGAGGTAATTTTGTCGTGGGCATTCAATAGGGAGGAAACTGGTTCATATTCCTTTTGATCACATATTCGGTGCAGTTGAGACCAGACTGGTATATATAATACATCAATTACTCAAATGAACAGCATGAGAAGAGTCTATAACTTGCCATTTTCCGATGAATTTAGAGTACCATGCGAATGGACATAAAGTGTGTGAGTATAAGTCTCAATTCTTGGGATCTCACGTTTCACATTTCGATGTATGCGTTTACCACTGATAACAAATATTTTCAATGGGAGTCGCTCTTGGCGTAAATGCTCCGACAGTTGAGCTATCATTCGTGCGAGAAGATCTGTTGATATCCACGAGTTCGCGCTGGTATGCCTGTCATTACCTATGACAAGATGATCCCATAAATCCAGCGAATCTATCACGATGATCTTCGGAGCAATATTAGATTTTGACATTGACTTTAGCGGCCGGAGAATAGCCGTCGAAAGGAGGCTTCCGAGTTCATTTTCACTCTTTGGGTGCAAGAAGGAAGGGTCTGCTGTAAGAGCCTGCTGTACAAAGCGCCGAGAAAGGGGAATGCTGTTCATAATTTGGTGAATGAGGAGCAAGACGAGGTCAAGAGCATCCAATCCATAATCAGGCGGGAAAAATAAACTAGCTGCTAGTCGTCTCTCCCTAACACAGAGGTCCGAAACGCTCCTGCTAATATATGTTTGATTGGAGGAGCTAGAAACTTCCATCCAGCACAGAGGTTTGGCATTATCATCGAACACCCATTGGGCGAGATGGGGCACTAAGTCATTCCAAATCGATGTATTCCACTTTTGATTTAAAGCTCCAAGGTCTTCAATCATGTCTGTGGAAGACCATTGTTTCGACGTATCCCAACAATTTTCTAGGATTGTCCAGATGTCGTCCGGTATTGCGACCTCTGAGTCCTCATAGTGTCGTGGACGGGTAGGAATGGCACGAGTTATACGCATAAGCTCTCGGTGAAGAGTTGTGAAAGGAGCATCACCGGTATATAGCTTTCCGAAGCCAAGAAAATTGGAAATGAGTCATGATCGGAACGTCACTCGGTGTTCTTACCTCAAAGCATAAGCATGCGAATTCGTATAGGTCTAATCTAGGTGTCCTCTCATCGGAATATACTGTTCCCTCAGCTAATAGATTAGGAGTGATGAAGTCTGAGAGATTGAAATCGCCTAGGCACGCTGTTCCATCTAGCTGAATGAAGACCGTTGACTACCAGAGAGAATTGTAAGCAAAAAACCATGCCCCCATTTGACATACGTACACCTCCAATGGCTCCATGTATTATGTTTTGTGAATGCAAATAGCAAACTGCCTGTGCAAGTTCCGTCATCTATTTTCCAGGCGTACATGAATAACTTATCAGTATTGTCTATTTGTGAAGAAGAGCTTGAACCTCACACGTTTCTCAATATTGATGTTCGATGCACCATTAACTCTTCGATATTGCAGTATTGTACCGCTTTCCATCCAAGGTGAAACCAGGTACGGCATTCCCGGTGAAGTTTCGAGATCAACACCGATTACACTAATCACGTAAGGGTGATTAATGCGCATAACACCTTTCAAATCATTTACAAGGCGCTGTGGAAACTGCCAGTCAGCACCCATATATCTGAGATCTAGAGCAAATGACTTACTGATAAAGATGCACCTGGGGAAACAGTGTAAGGGGAGCCAGAGAGGCTTTCATGGAGCATTTGTGACTTAAGCGACACTTTCTCTCCACGATACAGACCAATCAATTCAGAAGACCCCCAGTTTGGATAATATGATTGCTGACGAGGCACTAAAGCTACTCCTTGAATGCAAGGAAGGACCATCTACGCGATGTACTTGGTTCTAGATTGTCGCCACTGTAGTGATGCCCCAACTTCACCTGGGTTGCTCGGGCCTTGAATCAAAGAGTACTCTCGTATAGCTGGAGAGAGGCCTCAGCACGATCACAGCTCGAATCCAATGCTGTTCACTGAGCACTCGAGGATTGGTATTAGCCCGTCAGCCGAAAGGAGAGGGATCATGTCAGGAAACATCCACTCTGACCAGTGACAGGCGGCTGTGCCGGCCATCAACGTTTGTCATAAGCACTTATTTGTGGTTGTGGACCTGGGTAGATCCCTCTCCCGATCATTATTCACAGCTATGTAGCCTTATTTGGAATAGTAGAGTTTGTGTTTTGATTATTAGACCAAGCTATTCTACAACTTTAAGAGTTTCAATTATCTCTAGGACTAGAGGCCGATCTTTGGTATCTCTCTGCAGACATCTATCAACCATTTCTCTTATGCTATCTGGAACAAATAGAGCCTGAGGTGAATTGTCAGTGGAATCTAAAACAGCGAGAGATGGTCGTTTCCCCATGATCAACTGGCAGATCACGGCAACATCAGTGGACGCCTCTGAGAAAGGATGAAGACCTGTGTAAAGCTGAACGGAAATGAGTTTTATTTATGTCATTAACCTATATAATTCAGACCCACCTCCAAGCAAACACACCCAAACGCGTAGACATCGCTAGCTTCTGTTTTACGGAGACTGTTGACGTCAACTACATCAGGAATTAATAGTTCTGGCGCCATCCATCTGCATGTTCCACGGGGGTTGGTTTCATGTGTTGCTGCTGTGGCATCGCTGAACACAGTTAATCCAAAATCTGCGAGAACAGCGTGCCACGTGTCATCGATTAAGATATTTCCCTGATACAATAATGAGCATGATTAAGAATAGCAAAATAGCGGTACACACCCCTCGTAGATCACCGTGAATAACTCCTTCCCCGTGTAAATAGAGAAGACCCATGAGTATCTCGGATAGCTGGACGGTCACCGTATAATCCATTAGAATGCAATCATGTGGCCGTATCAGGCAGACAAACCCGTTGCTCTATATTAATATGTGCAGGACCCATCATCGCTCTAAATTCCATGATAGTCCCGTGATGCATCCATGGGGATACCATGCACAGCGAGGATGTGAACATTTCCGCGTCGATACCTAAGAATGGTAAAACATTTGGATGCTTCAGGTGTTGCCATACCAATGCCTCTCCAGCAAATGCCTGGATAAAACGTTAATTAAATATTCTTCGAGCGAGATAAAATAAATATGGCGTACCCTACGGATATTCTGGCTGTCTTTGACGAAGTGTGTTCTAATTCGCTTGACAGCAACTTCATTTCCTTGGTATAGGGCTTGGAAAATATCTGCGTATCCTCCACCGTTAACAGGTCTTCCTTCGTTGAGTAGAGTTAGCCCGGTTATGAGTTGAGAAGGTAGAATTATATCTGCATGTTGTGAAAGTTTGATGAATAACCGGCGGGCTTTGCGATTGGTTTCGGCGCTTTCAATCAATCCTTTAGAGAATATCTATTATATCACAGTTTCAGTGATCGTTTGCTAGTCACAAATGTTTTTAAGCATACTATTTGCATCAAATCCAACGCTCGGCTCATTTCGCTTACGGCCAAAGACAGGAGCTGCGACTTATCCGGTTCGGAATCTACAATATTCTCCAGTAACTTAGCAAGAGTATGTTCATCGACTTTCAAGGCCTTTTTAGTTCCGTCATGTTCTGAAAGGCCTATATCGGTAATTATCTAATGATAAAATCAGCTTTATTGGCGATTGCATTATCGAAGCAATAGTAACGTACCGTCAACAACCGTGAGCGAAATTCATCGCTTTTCACAAAGCTCTGAACTCTGTCAAGTGGAGTCATATCGGCTAACACCGCTTCGAAAGTGTTATGGAGGCTATGATAACATTCAAATTCACTGGTAGAGCTACCAAGACATATAATGACTTACGTTTGGTCCTTCGAATAATCGGCGGATAATTGATGAATGATGAAATCGATCAAATTCTGCAATGTGAGGTATCAGCCATCGTAGTTAATGCCAATAAAATGTTGCTACCTGATGTAACAATTGTGTTGAATGATTGAACGTGAGTGAGCGTTGACTGCGGTGAAGACGACGACGCCAAACCACATCGGATTGAAGCTTAAGAAGCAAGGCTCTATCCATGAATTCTGGAAACTGGAAATTTGCCCATCTGTATAAGTCCAGCTCGCTCGCCACGCAGAGCCGTAGAGGTATATTTCGCTCGGAAAACTGGCCCTCTAACCAGACCAACTCAGCGAGAGGGAAATCACGGTATAGGAACCCAATGGTATCGATCACTATAACCATAGGAGGTGGAGGTTCATCTGTCGAGAATGCCTGCAATATGACAGTACGACAAAATTCTTCGTCGGTCGCGAATAAAGTTTCCCTTTGTTCGTCGAGAATGCGACGCATCCGCGGCTTTAATCCCGGAATCGAGCTCCCTAATTGTGATGCTAGATTTTTGAAGAAACCTTGATTATTGATATTTGGAGAAGAGCAGATAAGATAAGCGGCGAGTGAACCTTTGTTTTGGCAGTGCCTTGCAGCAGCTCGCGCCGCTGCCGATGGACGGCCATATTGCAAAGATGGATGCCTCATCCAACACATAGTTGAGTATTCATTATGGCCACACCACTCAATGCCGGGAAAACTTTCATCTGAGATGTCCGTAGATCGACGATGAACCAGATTTTGATTGTCAGCTCCTGGAGTTTGTAATTCGGACCAAGCTGGAGCAGATTTAATAAGTCTGTACGAGTAATATGAAAGAACGTAATGCCCTATTCACCATCGTTTGAAGAGTCCAGCACTCCGTGTGGATGCAGATATAGCGAATGTGTGTATTTCTGGAAATCCTGTAGGGAAGACTTTGCATCGCGGTGTGTTTTGGTTCCGCTTGTTACGAAGAAGCGTAAATTTATCCTTTCCTTCTGCAGTGTTTCCGACAACCAGAAGATGGAACGAACAAGCACGTCCTTAGTGAACCAACCATTCGAGTCGGTTGTGTGGTCGAGATTAATTCCTTCCCATAACTCCAATGAGTCTAGAACAATAACCAATGGCGATAAGAATGACCCTGGTCGCGTCTGCAATGGTTGTATAATTACTGCTGAGAGACAATCCTTCAGGTCTTTTTCGCACTGAGGATACAGTAGCTCTGGATTCTCGCGGAGGGCTTCCTGCATATACCGCGCTATTGTTGTAGGTAAAACTTTGTACGAGAGTTCGCGAATGAACTTTGATATCATGGTCATCGCATCCATGCTGTTTTCTTGTGAGAAAAAAATGGAGCCTCCTAGCTGATGTTCGCGCGCGCAAAGTTCTGACATACACCTGGCCAAATATGATCCATTACTCGAATCCGATATTTCGACCCAGCATAGAGATTTACTGTTTGAGTCGAAGAACCACCGAACCACAGCTGGCTCTAGCTTTGTCCATGATTTGGTGTTCCATTCCTGATTGATAATCTCCATATGTTTTAGAACCTGGGAAGATGTATAGCGCAGTGGGATTTCTGGCTCCCAGGAGCGCTCAATTAAGTCCCATATTTCGTTGGGAATGAGAATATCTGAATCTTCGTAATGTGTAGGGCGCAGGAGTAGTTCGACACCTCCTTTTGCTCGCATCAGCTCCCTTCGGATGAAAGAATATGGAGAACGTCCGGTATACAGCTACGATGGGTTTAAGAGAATACGACTTTACATAAGCAATATAACGTACTTGGAATGCCACGCACGCAAATGCATAGACGTCGACGGCAAACGGTGACTGCATCCCTCTTGGTTCAGTGAATTCGCCTACCAAAAGATGACTATCGGATCCAACTGCTGTAGGAATTTTAGGGAGCTCAGCAAGTCCAAACCCTCCTATGCATGCAGTACCATCCATGAGGATAAATATTGTCGACTATTAGAAAGAGATTATCAGTGCTGAGTCTACGCCTGCGCTAGCTGTATACACATACACTAGACAGAGCGTTATGTGCTATTTCTTTCGAATGAATGTACTCAAGTCCGATGCTTATTTCAGTTAACTTGAGTGATCAAAAGCATGTTCAGCTTTCGTTTTGGGGTATGGATTGTTACTAACGCGTTTTTCAATATTAATATTTCCCGCTCCCAACGAGTTGCGATAATGTCTAATGGTGTTATTGGCGGCCCAAAGCGTGACTATACAAGGAGTAGGAAATATCTCCTCATTCACGCCCAAGAATTCCATTATATGAGGACCATCTTCCAACAGCTCCTGAATCGCCACTTCCAGCGCAACCCTCTGTCGAGTGAGTCAGCTTTACTACCCGTAAACCTTTCATGAGGATAGATGAACAGGAAAGCACTCACGAGTAACACATTCCTCCACAGTTCTTCGTTTCCAAATGTAGGTACGAAAGCATGCGGCCTCTTCAAGGCGACCTTCTCCCCACGGTATAAGCCCTCATATACCTCAGACGACGCACCGTGAGTAACGGCTTTGGGGCTTGTCAAGACGATGCCCCGTACTTCATATTCAGGATGAGTTGACCAAGGAACATCGGGCGCAACAGGCATTTCGGAATGAAAGAGATCCAGAAGGCAAACAGGAAATCAAAGTCCAGAGCAACTAGAGCCTAGGCGACAAATTTGAAGGTGAACCAGTATTAACCTGTAAGGATCAAAGAGATATCTCGAATAGATAAGAGTAGGTGGTAGGTGGTTGTCAGGCAACTGATCATCAATTAGATTGAGCGTCGGTGGAAACGGCGCATATGGCGACCGTTGAAGGCTGTGAGCGCTCGGCAATCTTCAGGCCTCCACCCCGGAGGGCCAGACCCGCTACCTAGCATCCTGCTCTGAGTTCGAGCTACTCATTAAGCTGTGATAACATTGCATACTTCAAGGCTTCATATTCATAATGCGTTAGAGGAGGATTAACTTCCGGTAGCTATTACACTGAGACGCTTCTCTTACTACCTAGCTAGCTTATTCTACGTGGTGGAATTTGAGAGAAAGTTCAGAACTTGATCATGAAGGAGGTGAGGAAATGAAGGAAGAGAAAGAGAAAGATATGTACATCAAAATAAACCAAAGCAAAGAATGGAATGAAGCTGTAAAAGAGAAGGAAGAATAAGAGAAGAACGGCACATGCGGATGTAAGTTCGAGACGCGGGGTAAGGAATGAGAGGGTATGTATGTGGTGTTTAATATGGGGATAAGGGATGCAGTCTACTGTATAGTGTAGAATTGGTGTGAAAGTAAGGTAGCGTAAGGTAAGTTGAAGATGGGATAATACGTAATGTAACGGTAACTTGAACTATAAAGGTATGGTTCATCGCTCGTTCGAATATCATGGGCGTCTAGGAGGGAATAAATTTGAATAAGGGTGGATTGCGGGTTGGGGGTATATTGGATGGATGAATGAGAAAAGAAAGGATTGGAAATGGGGCAAGCCTAATGAAGAGACTTGTTTTTATGAATCAAAGAGGAAAGTGAAAGAAAGGAGAATGGATAAATGAACAAGAAGAAAGGAAAGGAAATCATGCACATGAACCAAATCTTCAAGGAGTCGCAGTCGGGAATGGGTGGGAGCCCCACAGATCATAGAGGCGTATTGTGTCAACACGCCTCCTCGCATAACATAATGTATCATCATATCATCCTTCACAAGCACCTAGGAGGAGCTCTAAAACCTCTCCTCCAGTGGGCTCCCACTCTCCGACCCCCTGGGACTGGGTGTTGCAGCTCTTGACGGTATCCTCGACGGCACCCGTGAAGGAGGCCTCGAGTTGAATGGCGATCCATACGGCGCGCTGTTATACCTTCCCGTATCCAACATCTCCGAGAAGTAACCATCTACCACATGTGCATCTCCTCCACCACCACCAAGACCCAGCGAGCTAGCCAAGGCACGCGGACTTCCAAATGGCGAGACCTTCTTCTTGAGTGGGTACTCGCCTAATATCGGGCTGTCGGGGTGCACAGGTGACCCAGGGTACGGCGTTGACTTGCCGGAGAGGTTGGTAAGTACAATGCGGGGCTCGCTACCTTCCGGCTGGTTGTACATCCATGTCGCAGCCAACACCGTTGATGCGCCAATGACGAAGCTCGGGGTGATGCGGAAGTTGAAGAGTGCAACTGAGGCAAGGAATGAGAGAACAATAGAGAGGGAAGTGGCGAAGCCCTTGAGTATGTTGTCCGAGTACTTGATCACGATGGCGGTTACAAGGCCACCAAAGACCTGGATCCCGACTGTTCCCCATGCCCATCCACCAAAGTTGTGGAAGAGGTCGAGGAAGAAGCCTTGTGAGTTCGGCGGGGAAGAGGAGTAAAGGACAGGTAGCAGTGCTGGGATGAGCGAGAACAGCGACAGTTGAACGTTCCGCACCCAGAGATCCTGTTTCGAGCCCTTGAGTACCATCTCAAAGTATACACCAGCAAGCCCAGAGGTGAAGCATGCTGCCGTCACCGCGCCAAATCCCTTGAGCGGATTCATCTCATGCACATGATGGTATTCGTGCGCACTGCCCACCGCCACCGGCTTCGTACTCGGCACCACACCCGACGTCTGAATTTGCACAATGCCCACACCAATCGCCAAGAAGAACAGACTCAACCACTTGGTCGAAGTGAGCTTTTTCCTCAGTAGTGCCACCGAGAACGCCGCTGTGGTGAGGATCTTCATCTGGTACGTAACCTGGAAGCTGGCGACCGGGAGATTGCTAATAGCGACGAACTGCAGCGAATTCTGCACGACGTAGAGCAGCGCGGGGATGGAGAGTTTCCAGCAGTCGGGTGAGAGAATTTCACGGCACAGGGACCAGAAGGTGGGCGTCCAGGGGTATGGGAATGTTTGAAGTGTGTTGAGTATTGAAGAACGATGCCGGGGGTAATCTGACTGAGGTGCAGCGCGAGCGAGGGCAATAACAAAGGATATTGACCCTTTGAGGATCTCATTGAGCAGCACGGCGGATGCTGGGGAGTAGGCAAGCGATGGCGGGGTCGAAACGCGTGACTGGTGCATCACGATCGACAAAGCAGCATTCTGTACGGCGAGCGTGACTAGTCTGCTCGGGCGTCATCAGTACAGTACGAAACCTGAAGTGAATAGGAGACGACTCACGAAACGTATTTGAGGGGCATCCCGAATATCGTTGGCTGACTCTGTGTCTCGAGGTGCTGGAGCGCGCCGTTCACAGCGGTAGGCAGGGTCTTTTCATAGTCGTATGATGGGACTGACGACGGAAGAAGTGGTGAGAGACGTGGACTGGATGCCTTGCTTGACACTGCGCTCGGTGCGAGTGAAGAAGAGGAGCGAACAGTGGGCAGGGGTCGGTGGTGGATAGAGTCGGGCGACGAGGGGCCGGAGGACGCGGAGAGGTTCACTGCAGATACGCGGGGGTGTGGGCGTGCCATTAGAGAGTTTTGTGCTGCTCGCTGGGGAGCTGGATGGCCGTCGTTGGTTGAAAAGTAGTAGAGGCGTAGCAGAAGCTGGCTTCTAGTGCTAACAAGGGGGTTAAATGGAAGTTGACAGGGCACGAAATCGGGTTAGTGCGGTTATCGAAAGGTTGGAGCGGAGACGTACAATGGTATGCAGGCGAGTAGATTAGACGGGTGGTATTAATTGAAGGGAATGGTAGTAGGAGGAATGGCGGGAGGAGGAGGAGGAGGGCAGCGTCGACCAACGTGCAACGTTCAACCGAAGGCGTCGCTGAACGGAATTTTTGCAGCACGCGAATCAACTGAATTGACTTCCCACACTCCAAATCAGGCTACTCCCGACATCCCTGCATTTCCGTTCTACTTTCCTCCATCCGTCTACATTCACCACATATATTCTCCTAACTACTATAATTGTTGGCTTATTGTAAATGTTCACCTCCTCACACCGATTCCAACCGTACTATCCCTCCTCCTCATCGATTGCATATGTAATGTCCATTGACACCGACGAAGACCATTTCCCAACCACAAGATAGACTTGATCTCATCAGAAGTCCGCTAGATCAAATTTTCCCCTGCTCGCTAAATTCTCTTCCCTGTCCACCCGCCCATCTCAGTTCCAGGGTCAGAATGGTCAGAAAGCACCTCTTGTATGCCAGTATATATACTCTCTTCAACGCTGATAAGAGCGATTGACCAAGGACGACTAAATCTGTCAAACATCAATCAGGCGCTGTACTCGGGAGCGAAAACAACAAAGAATTCGCATCGACCCCAACCGAATGGGAGCGAAAGCGCGTGACGATGATCATCAGATGCCGACAGAATGGGGAAGGAAGCGTACGACTCGGAGTGAGCTTGAATGGTCTCGAAGCCCAACGCGTAGGTTCGCAACACCAACTTTTCAAGCTGTGGCAACAGCAAGCGTCAGACTCGGTCTCGGAGGATCGCATGGTAGCGGAACGCTCAAGTTGTCCCGCTATCAGACCGATGTCATCATGTTATGTGCTTTTAAGTACCCCTTATGCTTCTCATGGTCCCATCTTACATACCACATACCCAATATGTATGGCTTGAAGTGAAAATAAATGTGTCAACATCTTCTATTTTTAACTTGAAAGGAGGGACTTACATACGAAGAAAATTATTTTCCAGAAGAGCTACGAAGTGGAGTCTCCAGGGATCTTCTGGAAGTTGTATGCAAAATTACTTATATAAGCAGCAATTTCCGATTTTTCAAGTTCCTTCCAGCAATGGAGGGTGTCATACGCATATAATTCTGCTATAAATTCACGTACCAAAAAAAAAAAAAAGTGAATGCAGTTGATGACATTCTTCAGCTTGGTGGGTAGACAGGGCAAATCCCATTCAGTGTAGGACTTTTTGAACCAGAATTGCGTAGAAAAGATTCGTTAGGGTTTGTCTGTAGGAAACATAATAAGTTAAAGACGGTTCAACATTGCCAACATCCAATGAGAAATAGCGGATAACTGATCAGAGCTAATAGCTATCTCTCTCGCCACACTTTCTTCTTTACGTTTGACAGGGCTGTAGAAATTGCACGAAAGCAAGCTGGTAGACGTTATTATTAAACAAGATATCTTCACCCACTCGGGTTGACTTGTAAAACTTGAATTGAGCTTGAGGACAATGCAGCCTGAGCTCGTTGCATGGGGTCATCTATCAATAGAAACATCGAATAGGGGAGTAAGCATGCCCGCCAACGCCTGACGTCCAGAAATGAATAAAATCAACACGATGAAATGGAATGAAAAGTGTGGCCGCAGAAGAATGGGAACGCGGATATAACAAGTTAAAGCGGTAAAAGAATACGATATTCGTGAGTGGGGTGAGAGCATATCTTGAACGGAGAAGGAAAAGAGGCTAATGATTGATAACAACACAGAAGCATGTAGGATGATGTAGGCCGCGTTGGCGACGCAAATAGTCTGAACGGCTGTCTGGAGCCCCTGTTAGGAGCCCTTGCTTTTGATAGTATCGGAAGCTTGGAATCTACGAATAACGTCTGACATCGGAGAATATGCGCACCACAGGAAATGAGAAGTTGAAGACAGAATGCATCGACCAGCAAATAACATCGAATAGTATATATATATACACCAAATAGTGAATAGTATGAGCTGGATACGAGGTGCAGGTGGAAGCTTACAGTATGTGAGCATCGTAGCAAATACGACCTTCGCGGACGAGTAGGAATAGGCTACTCAGCATGGTAGGGGGTTTTGAACGATTAAGTCGTCGAAGGTCGTAGTGGATGACTGTGCCGCCTGACTTGTCGACTTCTGGAATGAGATCAGCATTATAACTGTCTCCGCACTGGCAATGTAAGCGGTTGGAATCTTGCCGGGTGTGTCGTTAGACGTGCACTGGGTGTTTAGGTGGCTCTTTACCCGAACAACTGCTAGATACGGAACAAACACATATCTTGTGGGATCATTAGTGGAAGAATGAGCTCTGATAAGCTGATTGGGATGAATAAATACGAACGACACCTTATAAACGTAACAAAGCTGGCAGCGGGGTGAGGACAGTAATGAGCATACCATGAGTTAAATAATAATCAACCTGCATGTATGTGTTCTAAGACGAGAGCGGCGGCGGCGGGTATCGTCACGCAATATTCAAGGAAGACATTGAAATCAAGTTTATATTATGAATGAACAGGTACGAGGTAACGATGAAAGCTTACTGGACCTAGAAGTAATGTGATCAGCGACTAATCCCCAAGCTAACCGAAAGATGGAAGATGAACGATGAACACGAGCATGGGCCTCAGCCTCGCCTTTAACTCTCCATTTACACCCATCCATCGTGGTTCGTCACGCTCGTATACAAACAGGAAAGATAACCCTGCAGCGTTTAGAGACGGGGAACAGCACAATGCCCGACCTAGAGCGGGATCTCGAAAGACGGGGTGCGTGCCTTTACCAGGATTTTCGTCGTCGGCCCATGCTCATACGAAGAAAAGAGATAAAGAAACTCACAAGTTCGTAGATTGTGATTGGATTTGAGACAGATATTTTTTATAGCATGTCAGTTGATCTTAGACGACGTTGTGTGGTGAAATGCGAAGATATCATTGAATAGTAAGCTAGCACATATCGCGGACGAGACACCATCCAGATACGACAAGAGAAGAGAATGAATGTAGAAAAGCTCCAGGTGATCGTGCGTCCTAGCCCCTCGACCAGAGGGAGGAGCAATCAGCAAAGATTGTTTTTGAGAATTCTCTCCTGTTGCCAAGAGTCACTCTTCGACGCTTGTCTGGGCCATCCATCCTTGCGCATCACAAGTGACACTACCACAAGGGCTGAGGACGTGATAGCAATTTAGACGTCGTGGTTTTGTGAACGTTTGTCTGCGAGACGACGAGGCTTTATACTACAAGCAAAATGTTTAGGCGGCGATTGAATTCGAAAGCAGGAGATTTGTATCTCCGATCGGTGGAGAACCGGAACGGGCGTCACGTTGAACAAATTATTTCGCTCACGCAGGAAGTCCACAGCACGTAGCTCGTCGTGCGCCATAGCCGTGCCAAACTCGCGCTAGTCGTGTCAGCCTCCGTCTAACAGTCGTTAGCACGCTTCCCCACCGTCTACAGTGACAATGGCAGCCGCTGCCACCACCGCTGCTACCGTTAAGGCCACAGTACACTCTCCTGCTTCCCCCTTCGCGGAGCTTCTTCGCCGCTCGCGTTTTGCCACCTTCGACCCCTCCATTAAACAGACCTACTACGCTCCTCCCTCCTATGTCAGCCGCGGGAACTGGGGTCTCAAACGGCCTATAGCTCTCCGCCGCAAAAACGCCTTCATCACGCTCGAGTCCTTCGAGGATCACGCTCAGTTTATCGAGTGGAATAATGCAGAGAGTCAGGTCCGCATGGTGCGCCGCATTGAGGAGATGAACGCTCGGACCAGAACTAGTGGAACCCCGTGGGGCAAGCAGACGGGTACCTCACCCGTGCTGTACGATTCAGATTATTGTCCTGCGAGTGAAGAAAAGCTAGCAGAGACATCTGATACACAAATTTCGGATAGGAGTGAACTCGGGACTGCGGGACCACGCGCATATGGGTCAAACAGAGGCCCTGCGAAACAGGATGAAAAGAAGAAGTCGCCGACACATGTCCAGCCCAACATCTTCGCTATGTCTCCTAAAGAATTCCAGCGGTACCTGCGCAAGCTTCGTCGACTCCGTCCTGAGTTCCACGAGCATCTCAAAACCAAAGCAAAGGAGCATAACGAAGCTCTCGAGCATATGAGCCTTTATCAGGCCGCGCAGGTGGAAGGCAACTTCCATAGATCCTTCCTCTCCGACGTCTCGGGCAAGGAGTTCCAGGATAAGAGCACCCACAAGATCGTCCAACAGCCACACTATAGTGGAGGACTCATGTATGCAGCTCCTTCTCCCCTCGAAACACAACTCTGGACGAAATCAAAACCCGGTATCATACTGCAACTCAACGAAGCGGACAAGAGCTCTAAGTTTAGCAGTCCCACAACGCAGTATATTGCTTCGTTCGGTGGCCTCGCCGCAGAGCTCGATGCGCCATTGCCAGGCGACCAGAAGCCGTTGTTCGATCCTTCTTCGCAGCAGGGTGTCAACCTTGCGGATATACCAGAGGCTATTGCGCCTATGCGCCTTTCCAGGAAGGGCGTGAAGCTCTATATGCCGCCCAAGGTTGTGGGCCGTAAGGCGCGTGGTCTCGAGGGTACGAAGATCGAGGCGCAGGTTGTTATTGACAGACCAGAGCTAGAGAAAGAACATCCAAAATCGTCGTTTGCTAATCCACCGAAGACTGGTGTAATGGAGTACTTGCTTAACCAGAGTAAACAGCCAGTGACGAAGGCGTTGAAGGACACGCAGGGGAAAAGACATAAGTCGAAGAATGCTTTATTAAATTCACTGCAAGACATGATAAAACCGAAGGGGACTAAAGAGGGTACGGGAGAAAGGAAGGGTGCAGGCCCTGAGGGATTGTAGATGACGTTTTTTATTTACTTACCGCCAGGGGCAACTTATATAGTCTTTAATTCTCTTATACGCAATATGTGAAAAATGACTTTCAACGCTGAGATATGTACAATCGAAATCAACTCCAGATGACATTCACGTACTACGCGAAGGGATATGAGGTATGTGTTGACTCAGCATCGACATGATGGCTTGGGCTAGCCTGTTGGTCAGATCCACGCGCGCACACCTTGTCCACGTCAGTCCGACATCCTCGCGGTTGAACGATGCAGTGTAAGCCTACAAGTAGCCTCATGTTGTCTGATCTCATTCAGACAGCTACAGGAGGGTTACAAGAGATTCCAGCGCTTTTTTCAAGTCGCCATCATTGTCCACGAGTATTCGTTCAGCTTGCGGTCGCGAAATCTCAAATTCGTGCATCTAGTTCAATAGTGTATCAGATACATCGCTAGAAGCATTCACAACATAAAATACGCACTACGAGGTCAATGTCTTCGCGTTTTAGAGCAGCGATTGCTGGGTCCCTGGCAGCCTTCGTAAGTGGCTTCTCGAGGATACCTCCAGGGCGAAACGCTTCCTCCATCTTCCCCTTCGAGTAAGAGAATCCATCCGCGTACTGCGATATACAAGTGTGGGTAAGTAAGTTTGCAAAACACAGACGCTCCATCAGGTTTCAAGAGTGCACATTCAAGTCAAACATCGAACATAACACACGTACGAAGAGCCAACAGCAGAATACGCACGTTCATGATAACTTCAGGTTCCGGTCTGCCGTTGTGACCAGACAGCATCCTGGCTAGTCTCTTGAAGGGGGCAAACAGGTTAGAGCAGAGGGACGTGGTGACGATGTGGTACTGAAAGAGTACGCTGAGGCCACAAGCGCTCGAAAGGTGTGGATGAGGTTGACTGTCGTTGTAGGCGCTCGATGAAAAGGAGGCTCTTGGCTGGAAAAGTGACTCTTATCTTATCTTAGATGACATAAGCAGATCTAATGAGTCGTTAATCTTTCACTGACTTGAACTAGATATCCTGCTTTACTTGCTTTACTCCTACAGCGCCTGCTGCTTCAGTAGCAGCACTTTTGGAAGATTTTATATTCAGGCCGACGAATATCTAACGGATCTTGACGATTTGTTGTAAAAGCGATGGTCCAAGGAACCAAGGTTGATGGTGAGCGGGTCTTGTAAGTTATAGCTGAACAATCACTTAACCTCTGCTAGGTCCATCCCAAGCCGAACAGCTTCTGCGTGTAACATCCGGAATTGCAGCAGAGCTCATAAAAGCGCATGACGCAAACGAGTCTGTTTCTCTGAACGAAATCCGCGCCAAGATCAGTAAGAAATATGCATTCGGAGGTGTACCACGACTGGTGGATATTATCAGTGCAATTCCAGATGATTACAAAAAGGCCCTTCTACCTAAGCTGAAGGCAAGACCTATACGAACGGCTAGTGGGGTGCGTTTTGATTTTATTTCAAATCTAAAGAAAAAGATTGACGAAATTGTATAGATTGCCGTTGTAGCCGTTATGTGCAAGCCCCATCGCTGTCCTCATATTGCGATGACAGGGAATATTTGTGTATACTGTCCAGGAGGACCAGACTCTGACTTCGACTACAGCACACAAAGTTACACCGGATACGAGCCAACCAGTATGCGAGCTATCCGGGCACGGTACGACCCTTACGAACAAACGAGAGGACGTGTGGAGCAATTGAAGAGTTTGGGGCATAACGTCGACAAGGTTGAGTTTATCGTTATGGGCGGAACGTTCATGAGCATGCCGGAGGATTATCGAGGGAAATTTATTGCGCAGCTACATAATGCATTGTCTGGATTTACTGGGACGGATGTAGATGAGGCCGTGAGGTAAGAATAATGTTTCTTCGTTCTATTGAATAGCTAATACTCATAGGAAACAGGTATTCGGAGCAGAGCAAATCAAAAGCCATCGGTATAACTATCGAGACACGGCCAGATTACTGTCTACGTCCTCATCTCAGGTTTATATCCTATTTCGTTCTAATATTGCTCTCTCTGACACTTTTACTTAGCCAAATGCTCCGGTACGGCTGCACCCGCCTGGAAATCGGCGTCCAATCTGTCTATGAAGACGTCGCACGCGACACCAACCGTGGGCACACCGTGCGCGCCGTCTCCGAGTCCTTCCACATGGCTAAAGATGCTGGATTCAAAGTTGTCGCACACATGATGCCTGATCTTCCTAATGTCGGTGTCGAGCGCGATTTGGAGCAGTTCAAGGAATATTTCGAGAACCCCGCGTTCAGAAGTGATGGGCTCAAGATATATCCCACCCTTGTTATTCGTGGAACGGGGTTGTATGAGTTGTGGAGGACGGGGAGGTATAAGAATTATACACCGAATGTGTTAGTTGATGTGGTGGCGAGGATATTGGCGCTGGTGCCTCCTTGGACGAGAGTGTATCGTGTACAAAGGTGTATTGTTTTCCAAATGTCTTCCTACCTTTCTTACTGACAATGATAAACAGAGATATCCCGCTTCCGTTAGTCACCAGTGGATGTGAAAACTCTGGTAACCTGCGCGAACTGGCTCTAAATCGAATGAAAGACTTTGGAGCCGTTTGTCGAGATGTGCGGTACCGTGAAGTTGGCGTAAGTTGTTCCCCATTCTTCATCCTTGGAGCATCCGTTCTCACCGTGATTCCATTTCTAGATTCACGAAATTCACCACAAAGTTCGTCCAGAATCAGTAGAATTACTTCGTCGTGACTACACTGCAAACGGCGGCTGGGAGACCTTCCTCTCATACGAAGATCCGGAGCAAGACATCCTCGTGGGTCTTCTGCGGCTCAGAAAATGCTCAGAGGAAGGCACGTTCAGACCGGAGCTTGTCAGAAAGGAAGAAGGAGGGTGCAGTATTGTGCGAGAACTGCACGTCTATGGGACAGCTGTGCCTGTCCATGGGAGGGATCCTACGAAATTCCAGCATCAGGTCCGTTGTTGTCTTTCCCTTTCTCGCTTATTTCTTATCGAGGCGCTCGATATTGGAAAATAGGGTTTCGGCACGCTGTTAATGGAAGAAGCGGAGCGGATAGCTAGGGAGGAGCATGGGAGCATCAAATTGGCTGTTATTTCTGGTGAGTTTTCGACTGCTGCCGCGACGTACTTGACAGCGCCGACCAACTCATGGATGCAATTGGATTTCACTAAATTTATTTCTGTTCATCAGGTGTTGGCACCCGCGATTATTATAGGAAGCTTAGTTATGAGTTGGACGGCCCATATATGAGCAAGTCATTGCTATAGGAATTGGTACACAATGTTCTTTTATTACCTTCTTTCTCTCCGTGTGTTGTATCAATTAGATCATTCATTTTGTACGTTAGCTAACTATATCATTACTATCTACAACTATCTGCACCCGTCTGACGGCTCTCACCTTCAACATCTCAAACGTCTCCCTCTCATATATACCCATTCGACAGACGATATGTGCTCATCATCAACCGTCGCCCATCACTAGTGTATGAAAGTTGGGGAAGACAAGCTCTTCCTCCACGGTTTTCCTGATGACATCCTGGATGAAACGTTCCACACGCGTAACGTTCTTCAACACATGCTTATCCGCCTGACCAATCTCACTTTCTATGTAGATGGAAGGAAGCAATCGCTGCCCCACAGGCAACGGCTTCGGTGGTCGTGGAGGGATACCTGACGGTAGCGACTCATCATCGAGCTCGGGAGGTGTACTGTTCGTGGAATCGCGTTTTGGACGATCACCTGCTGGCCCATAGGGATCAAGATCGTCTAGGATGCAGATATGCACACGCCGGCGCTCGCCTTCGTAGGCCACTGCGAGTTCGCCGTTAAATATGAGGCCTATAACGGAGAGCTTTATGGGGAGGGACATGAACATGGGAGAAGGGTAGTTGATGAGAAGGGAAGTCGTGAGCGTAATCCGTAGATTAGAACGCCAGTTGACGTGGAAATGAAGCTGGACGTTCGGATGCGGGTTTTCTGGCTCGGGTGGTGGCGGTGGAGGAGGGGTAAGCTCACTAGATTCGGGTGGTGAAAGCTCAGTGCTGCTTGCCTGAGCAGAAGGCATTTTGAGCGATACTTCTGGATCTTCTGTTTTGAATTCCATACCTCGATGAAGGGGGCCATTAGCGAAAGGCGTGGCTGGGGAAGGACTGCGGTACATGGATGTGCTCGACCAGGGGGTATATGGGGGTTTGAATTCAGAAAAGCTCGGAGGACTCATTCCATTCCACATGTCCATGTGTACTGGTAATGGAGAGTGTATTGAAGGAGGCACCGTAGAAAACATGTCTGTAGAACCAGTCCTTCCATATCGTATATGCGGTGGGAGATGTTGATATGCAAGCCCTTCGTCTCGCCCTGCTGCCCTCCTGGAAACCCATTCATAGCCGTCGTCGTCATCGGCATTCTCAGTAACTTTTACAGGATCATCTGTTTCATCATCGTCTTCCAGAAAGTCGCGATATATATCACGCATATCGACAAGTTCCACATCTGGTGATGTTGAGCCGAAGTCAAGTGCTGTAACTTCGACTGGTCCGATGAAAGACGGTCTTTCGGTAGTGCTGAGCTGCCTATTGAGGACTTCGATGAGATATGTCGCCAGCGACGAGTCGAGTTTGTTCCATTCAAGGTCTATGGACATCGTGAACGACGACGTTGAGAGGAAAATGCGGAATCACATGACTGGATATACTTTAGATCTAATTTTGGAACACCGTCGGTCGTCGCGCTAAATGGCTCTCTCAACGCACACCACCACCACAGGTATGTCTGCTTCAAATTGGGCCTTGTTATACTCTAATTTTATTGCTTAGGATTTTTGCTTCCATCGATACACTCTGCACCACCATTCTTCACGTCAGTACCACATCTGACTGACCTGGAGCTGTTAACTGACTCTGATTACAGACAACAGCCGAATCCAACCACACAATCAATAGCAAGTGAGCAATGGATACGGCTCATACTATCATATGCACGACATAGGAGACTATTTACACTACGAGTGGAGGATGCTGAGACAGCAGGGAACGACTGGGACGAGGTCCTGAGGAACGAACGGATAAATCGTGCGTCTCCAAATACTCATGAGTCTTTCTTGGAACGCTGATTATCGCACCGTACTTTAGGGAGAGTATTACCGTCTTATCTGTCAGCGATCATCGCATCCATGGCGGCTAAGAATGTAGCGGCGTACGAACCTCCAAAGCAAAATCGATCAGCCTTGCTATATTGGCGTCTCCCCGAAGAATGGGCAGAAGTTCTGCATGAATGGGTATGTGCATCATGATCTGAGCTTGGAGATAGCGAAGCTGAAGCACTTCTTCATCCAGGCAATCTCAACTGGACAATTGAATACAATCTTAACGTTTTACGACATCACGGACCCGCCCATCGAATCGCCTCTCACAAACATACCCCTCCCACTGCTGCGGAAAGCGATAACGATACTTGCGAAGACCAATCGTGCTCAACTCATTGGGGTGGCAGATGGCGAAGGTGTTCGGTTCTTTGCTGGATCTAAATGAGGAGTCAATACTAATAAGTAATATGTTGTAATTCTGAACTTCGTGTGCTCTCAGTATCTTTATCATTTCTTTCCCAACACAGCTAATTACCACTTGGGACCAAGTGGCCATTGAAATCTAATTTTGGAACTTTACCATCGCGCACATGGTGTCTGTCAGTTGTGCAGGCTCAATAAGCTTATATTTTTCTCAACGTAGTTGGTCTTCAAGTTACCAATTCCTCGAATCTATACTCGCTATATGATGGTGTGAATGCAAGTGGGATTACTGATAACACATCTATAAATCTAAGCCCATAGATACCCGAGAGAGCAACATGGTCATAGACGTATGATTGGCCCAAAGCCGCCTCGCAAAATGAGATTCAGCAAATCACACTCAATCCTTCCCATACCCTCGCTTGCGTCGGGCGACCTTCTCGTTATCGCTTTCGAGAACCATGCACTGCCCTCTTTCGTGTTCGTCATGGGCCTGTCAGTCTTGACAACACCCCATTCCATCCCAATCCCACCAATAGAGAACCTTTATTAGAGTTATCGGAGCCGCCTCGACCATGTGCCTGAGTATGCAGTCCACACTCAGCGAAGGTTGATCTCTCGGCCGCCGCTTGAGAACATCCAATATGTATGGTATGCTGATGCCATGGACAGTGTTTATTTTCCTCGGTTTCCGCACCCGCGCGCGACAAGATCCAAGATTATAGACTTGTATCTCCCGATACATATAGCGAGATCGTCAATCGCGATCCATCCTCGTTATCAGTGCCAAAACGGAAGGTCGAGGGGGTTATGAAGAAGTGTGAGGGAAGGAATAGTTTCGTAAAAATAGTATCGGATCGTCACTCGTCATGATGCGGTCTTCCCTTGCCGTTAGCGTGGAACGAGCTACTGTTTACACGGGACATAGCTATCGGTCGCGATGCAAGTCCTGAGAGATTCATTTGCGAACCATTACGAGATCGTGAAGTCAGGTTAGATAGGCCATTAACATGGTCGTTATTTTCATCATTGTACCCTGGGGAGGGGGAGGAGGAACGCGATAATTGAGCGTTCATGTAATGGCTTGATGAAGCCACAGAGCCGTTTGGCAGAGAAAGCGAACGGCTTGGGGAGGCTCTCGATGATGAGGAGGGTGGTATGTGTCGAAAGGCCGGGTTCGAATTTGAACCTGACTTGTTCAGTCCAGCTGGGAGTACGCGACGTAAGGGGTACATCCAACTTCCACCAGGTGAGCTTGGTGACGGTGGAGGCGAGCCGCCTCTTCTTAGACGTCCCTGTTCCATAAGCTCGGCGCCGTATTCGTCGCGTTTGGAGCGTACGGCACGGAAGAAAAGGTATCGAAGTCGTCGCCGCATTGGGTAGGCTACCGCGAGCACGATGACCACTACACATGCATAGAAAATAATAATCACCGGGGAGAAGCCAAGTGATGCACGCGTCAACGAGGGTGGTAAGTGTGGCGCAATAGTGCTCTCCAGTCCGTCCAGAGAAAAGAAAGGCGGTCGAATAGGCTTGAAAGGCGAATGTGTGACGTCCTCAATATCATCAATAGGGTCCATGATAGGTTTAGCCGTCTTCGACAGCGGCGGGACTTCCTTGCTCGCCTCGAGCACCATCTTTCCTAACGTCCAAGTAATGGCAATATCGCCAACGGTATCCATAGACTGGAAAGTTGGTCTCCCTAAGCCCTTCTTATCCGCTTCCTGGATGACTTTGTTAGACCCCGAGGTCTTGTTGCCTCCAGGATCCATAAGTCTAGGCATACCAAGTCCCTCATGCAAGACATTAGCAATCCATGCCGCTTTAAAGCACTGCATCTGCAGTCGCGGCAGCTCCACAAGTGGACCCCACACCCCAGTTTCTACGACCTTGCCGTCTTTTGTCACCTCGCCGTCTCCGCCCAGGTGATGCTCCTTCTGTGATTTGTCGTGCTTCATCATAATTCCGTCCCACTCTCGGGAGCAGAAATCGACGGCTGCACGCTCATATTCCACGTAGTCGTAGGCACCTCCAAGACCGAATATGTGCTCGGAGGAGTACCAATATTCGGAGACACCGATGAAGTGGGAGACGTTGAAGTCGATAGCAGGGGCATGAACACCGTTCATTAGACATGATGAATCAGGACACGGTTTGTCCTTGTTCAGGAGCGTTGATGTATTCTTCATGCACTGTTCGAATGAACCTGTTCCAACCAGCTCATGCGTGTTGCTCATATGTGAGCTCGAAGGAGTAGCTGTGTGGACCGGAGATTCCTTGAGTGTTAATCCTCTAGGAAGACATGGGTCGGGAACGACGTCCGTGTCATGAGCATGTCGTGTAGCTTCAAATTCTGTAATGGCCTTTCCAACATATCGTTCACGAGCTTGATTTGTCCCATATCCTAGCCAAGTCGTCACGAACACTTTGTGGTGGATCTCTTCTCCTCCGAGAAGACGCAAGCGGACGTCCATAAGATTGCTACCGTCTCCACGATTTGCAGGTGTAGGTTCGTATGCAATCTGAGTTGACGCGCCTCCCATATCCAGGAACCCATACGTTGTCGTGTTCTGTTGAGCCCCTGTAAATCCGTCCATAAGATAGTTGACTGCTATCCAGCCGAATAGGCCTTCCTCCTCGCCGGTAATAATGCGTACACTCGTACCACAAGGGCCAACCGCAGATGGCCCATCAACCTTGAAGTTTGAGTGCGTAATGAGGAATTTACAGGTCTCCTGTAATATCTCTGCCTGCTTTTCGGGAGACAGTAGCCGCATGCCTGCGGTTGCGAGTAGGAACAGAGGCGTTTTGTGATGGAGAGACGGCGGTATCTGGTCAATTGCATGGCCAAGCAGTGGACGCAGATACTCTCCAACACCGTCAGGCTTTTCTGCCAACGAGGAGAGGCCTGAATATCCGCGATAAGAAACCATGTCACTTGGTGTTTTTCGAATACAGCTGCAAGTAGGACGTACCAGGTTCCACCTTGGTCACCCATTGATCATCATCCCGTGTCCCTTTCTCGACCTTAGGTAGTGTATAAGCAAGTGGGCTCCCTTTCTCCGGAGCCACAGTCCGAGGGTCCTTCCAGCTATAAATCTGTAGCCTCGAACCCGACGAACCCGCGTCTATAACGATGCCAAAGTGCCGTCCTGCAAGCCAGGGATCTCCTACAGTAGGAGGGGGCATCCCTTTTACCGTGTGGGGTAGATATTAGCTGAAAGTTAGCAGTTTGAGCGATGACGGGCTCAACAAGCCTCCCAAGCGTCACTCAGGTTTTGGTTTACTGTAAAAAGATAATAGACGCCCAACAAGATGCAAGGTTGGACATGATGCCACGTGTGCGCGGAATCGAATTCCTATTCAATTTGAATTCGAGCATTTAAAATCGTTATAATGGTTCTGTTAACCCTTCAAAGGAGATTGTAGCCAGTTATAGTATAATATAACGCAGAGGAATGGGTTTAAAATACATTCACTCCTGATAATTCGGCATCCCAGTACCCTTTCTCCTCGGCCTCCCGCTCACTGACAAAAGTTGCTCATCCGGCGCACGGTTACCCCGTCTTTCTCTCCTCTGCGCGAGCCTCCTCTCTGCAGACCGTCTGAGCCGCATAACATCAAACACGAAGTCGGTTTCATTCAACAGAGCCGCTCCTCTCTTGTACAAGTCATGTTCCTGAGCTGGGCTGAGCAGATCCACGGACGTGCGGTCCCCGGAGCGCCATAAAAGGATTTGACGAATTGCTTCAGGAAGCAGCACATTGACGGAGTACTATAGGGGAATGAGCAATTAATAACGATGTAATTAATGTGAATACCAAAAGGCTGACATACATCCACCTTCTCTACACCGGTAAGGGACTCGTAGGCCTCACAGCCTATCTGACGAGTACGTAGGGCAGTGTCATTTTGATTGGATTCGTGGTCGATATTTGAGGGGTCGAAAAGAGAGTCGACCATCTCTTCACTTGGTGCAGGCTGTGATATAGATTAGCAGGGGAACGTAATATTGAAGAAGCTACACACCTCCGTCGCAACAGAGATAGCATCACTCGGCGTCATGAACGATGCTTCGGGACCCTGCAGTAAAATATTAATAGCCATTCAGTAAAGAACTACTCGCTAAATAGGAGACAATCTTACCGGAGCAGAAGACGTAGGTTCAGACTCGATGGGAGAAACACCTCTCTGGTAAACAATCAAAGTCAGAAGTCAAAAAGGCCAGAAAGAATCAAAAACCAACCTCCATTGGAATATCGTCCAAAGGAGTGAATGAAGAATCCGGAGGAAGATCGGGGGGAGATGAAAGCATAGCAGGCTCTGTTAACGCAGGAGATACTTCTCGAGCTGCATGAAGGATAGCATCTTCGTTCTCTTCGACTTGGATCTTCACTTCTTCTCCTAGTCGCTCTTTGATGGTAGCACTATCTTGAACAGGCTCTTTCTCAACAACCGCACCACCACCGTTCACAGCTTCATCACCGATTATATCATCTCCATGCGCGTCTGCATCTTCGGGACCTCGCCCACCCTCACCTTCACCATCATCCGGATAAACCATCCTCGACCTCCTCTCATCCCTCAAACACCACTCACTCAAATACTTCTGCAGTTCCCCAACCGACTTCGGGTCCATCTTCCCTCGAAGGCTTGCATTGTCCACCACTCCCTTCCTCGCTGACCCACCAAGGATGAAATTCACGTGTATTTTACGCGTCGGAGCATAAGTATCTTTGAGAATTGCTTCAAGCACAGGCTTAACGTAGGCGAACTGTTGCCTAATAGAGAGGTCACTGAACTCAGCGGCGGGGGGAGGCGGAATCCTGGCAATGGGACTAGGAGAGCGTGCTCGTTCGTTATCCTCGTTTGCATCCTCTTCATCTTCGACGTGATCAACATAAGCACTCTCGAACTCACCCAACTACCATGATACGTATTTTGGTTTCTGTGGCAGTAAATAAAAACAATAAAACTCACCTTGCAAGTAGCAAATCCGTCGTCCTCAGCAACAAAGAACCAACTTCTTGGAATAAATTCCTCTGTGTTATCCAGATACTGAACGCAATACCTCCCTTCCTTTTGACGCCTATCTATGGGTGGAACGTAGTCCAGAACATGAGCAGGCCAGTAAAAGCTCGGACTCCTGGTCGCGTGTGCCAAAACGATCTCTCCGGGTATCTTAAGCTCCTCGTCAGGGCCCGGCGGTATCCAATCGCTCTCGTATTCTTCCTCTGCCCCTTCTTCGTCTGTTATTTCTGGTTGTCGTTTTCTCTTTCGTTTCCCCATAGCATACGAAGATGTATTTTTCTTGGAGGATGAGGGTTCACTGGGCATAGCAGCAGCCAACGAAATCAACTCCCCAACTTCAGGCAAGTTATCGCTGTCCTCCTGCTGGTCATCAAACTCGTCGATCATCATTTCGTGAACGGCGCGGTTCCACCGCTGCAAAAGGTCTCCATCGTCTTGGCGTTGCTTTTTTCGAGGTGAGGCAAGGATGTTGTCGTTCGTGACGAAAGTTGGGGAGTCGAAACGCGTCTGTCCATGAGGACCTAACTTAGATAGAATATTTTTAGCACATGGGCTGTGGATTTCGACGTCCTTGACCTTCGCAGCAAAGAGCTGCACCTGTAGAGGATTGCTGAGGCTATTTTTAATCTGTGGTTGAGGAGTGCATCAACCACCGTGCTCATGTATATAACGAAAGGCTTAACATACCTTTCCAGGCCACCAAAGTCTCCCACTTCTATCTTCTTCATCGTCTTGTGGTTCGAACACGCGACAATTTTTGTCCTCAATTAGGACCCACACGTGTGTTCCCAGCCTCGAGAGAGACCATTTTTCGTCCTTTTGGTTTGATTTAACAGACTCAAACCGAGGCATAGTTGAGATGACCGCCGCAGGGAGTGACTGTGACAGGGATGCTCTTGCGGCTAGTTGCATGAGCGGAGGAGATGCCGGTAATGATTTGTTCGCAGGGTGGTCTGGGGAGGCAGGCGTGGACGACGACGACAGCGACGTGAGGTCGGACTCGCCGTCATCAGAGGCCGGTTTGGGGGGTGCTTCGGGCTCGAGCTGCTTTGGTCTAGGTTTGCGCGGTATAGGTTGCGGACTGGGGCGTGTGCCGGGATTCGCAGGGTCAGGCTTCGAGACCGGTTTGCTTCTGGGAATCGCAGACGACGATGACGCTCGAGGGCGGATCGACACGCTCTCTATCATGTACGCGGCGTCGTTTGCTTTCGTACGTTTGGTATATGGTTTGCTACTAGTGTTTGCTCTCCTCTTCCCCGTTGAATTACTGCTCTGTGCCGCCTCATCGTCGCTGGACGACCACTCACACAGGTTCACCGCGGCCTTCTGAGCCGCTCTGCGTCTGGGAATAACTTGACCTGATAAATATTTTTCCATCCTTTTCGGAGTATCAAGTAGTCCGCGCGGGTTGAAGAATTCGAAAATGACGGTTGTTGAAGCAAGATCGAAGCTCTCGTCAGTTGCTGGCATGGGTTGGTGACGCCGACGCGTCTGGTCACATCAGGTCACGCTAATGAAATTTCAGTCGCGCTCACGCGTCCGCGCCTTCAGGAACGCCTAGTGGAGAGCAAGACAATAAACAGGGTGCTTCAAGTTCTACCTCGTGTATTCATACATACCCCTTCCACTTTCACACTTAGCACCATCACATTCGGTATTCTGCGGATTGTGGAGTTCGGTCCGTATTCCTAACACTAAACTTAACATGATCCTCAAGATCCGGCGACGGACATGAGGATGTGAAGATAGGAATGAACGCCGTCCCATATGTTCAGTCATGGGGACAAGCTCAGAAATGAATTACGTGTTTGCTATGTACCTACAAAAAATGCTATACTATGACCAAAAGTGAAAGAAATGACTCATGCATAAGTTATCAGTAAAATGAGAACATGTGGACCCATATCGATAATCGATGTCAGAAAGGGATTGGAAAGACCTGAGAAGGAAAGAGAAAGTCTAGCATGCAAGAAACAATAAGTAGTGGCCTTAAGATGATGCCTTTTGATTAGATCTCCTGCTCATGTTCAGCTTTCGCTACTCGTTATGGGGGAAGTGGATGACCCTGCTGCTGCATCATTCTCGAGCGACCCGAAGCACCAGTGGAATGCCGTCGCTGCAGTCTTCTCCCACTACCGGAGACGGAGCCCTTTGTTGATCCAGAAGAAGAGAACTTTCCGGCAAAACTAAAAAGCCGTTGGAAGAAAGGCCTCTTGAAAGACGGGGAATGTGGCGATGTAGCTGATTTCGTGGTTGACGTCGCAGTGTGGATCGATTGCTCAGGACTAGGAGCCTAGGAGATCGCAGGAGATCAGGATCCAAGGATCAAGATAAAACGCCAGGTAAAAACTTACAATGACGTGAACTTTCTGCCCAGCTGCAGGAAGAACATAATAGGTGCTACCAGACTCGACACTTCCTTTCGACGACGACGATGGTGATCGTCTATTTCTCCTTGAACCCTTGGCCATCGATCGTGATCGATCACGTTTATGGCTACCACTCCTACTTCTTCCAGATCGTCGCTCTTCATGAACCGTCGGCTCATGATGAGATGAAGGGCCAGCCGACGGATAAGGTGTGGGGAATTGTTGGGTGCGGGGGACGGGGGCGGAGTGGCTGTAGATCATACCATTGGGTCCCATCTGTGGCGGGTGGTGATACATCGCAGGAGGGGTGTACTGAAGGCGACTAGAGTGCTGTGATGGGGCGTAGACGATGGGAGGTGGGACATGGCGGGGATGAGCCATCCGCCCAGATCGCGGGTCCCATTGGGGAGACTGTTGTTGCGCGAACGTAACTTGTCCTCCAGGAACAAATCCACCAGCAGTAGAAGCTGAATGAGACGGAGGGATGCTATGATGAGATGGGGGCTGTGGAGGAGGAATGAATGGAACCTCTGGCTGCACAAGATGTGGTTCTGATGTTCTCGGGAGGGATTTAGAACGGTGATGGTAGGATGAGGAAGACGTGAGCGGTGGTTCAGTGCCATGCGAAGGCAGCACCCGTATTTCCTCGGGCACGCGAGGAGGAGATCGTTCTCGATGACTGCGTTGGTGATGAACGTATTCATGATGGCCATCTTCATGCCGTCGAGAATGCGACCTTGAAAGCGGGGAGCTGCCATGTGAGCCAGAACGTGCGCGACTATAGGGATTTGAGAGAGTCTGATCTCGGGACATAGAACCGTCGTAATGTCTTCTTGATCCAGAACGGTTTGTTCCATTCATTGCGCCCGCGCCCCCCTGTGGGTAGGGTAATGGGATATCGGGCCTACCATCACCATATCGAAGGACCATCTTGGGGGGGAGAGAGTGCGAGCTCCCCGCGTCAGACGGCGGTGATGAAGGTACGGGCCCGTCGAGTTCAGATGGAGGGGCAGAGGGGGAATAGAATTCTTCTGGCGTATGGGTTTGAACCCAATACGCTGTTCTTTCGCGAGAACTCATATACTCGCGAATAGCCTGAGACGAAGTAGTGTATTCCGTCATTTGGGCTGTCGCCTGTTACGACCTAATTGAAGCCAATTTACGTCGTCGAGGGTAGAGGGTACAAAGACAAAGCGGGTGGGAGAGATAGAAGGTAGCCAGGCCCTGGGAGCACAATGGCTTTATAGTTGAAACGAAGAAGCAGTGTTGTGACAGAAACGTAGCAGTTAATAGCGGGGTTTAACGTTCGCCTCTTGGAGGGAAAAGGTAAGATTAGCATGCTGACGGAGGCTGATTATCAACAAAAGTAGCCTGGATAAGATCAGAACGTGTTTGCCTTGAGGCAGCGCGGCTAGAGTCAGTCAGGGCATCAGACACCGACCTCAAGTACGCCAGAACGTGGGATGGACGGGCCGAGCCCAACCTACAACCTTAAAAGGGACAAATCTCCCTCTCTCGGACTGTTCTGGTACCCTTTGGAGTCGGACTGGAGTAGTTTTAGTCGGTTCATGGCTAGAAGACCTTCGCATGTGCAGCTCCAGCTGTATTTCGCTGTCTTATGGGGTACGGAGCCTACCTGGGAGTCCTTGCATCTTTCCAGCTAGGGGATCAACGTCGAGTTACATAAAGCTTCACAAAAGCACCATTTGTGAGTTTTTAGTCGACCGATGATATCATTGCGAAACTGCTGACCTGGAGATGGCTTTCAGTCACGAAATCACGTTAAATAGGAGCAAGACTAATGTAATCTTCAAAGCTGCGCAGTTGGCTTCCGCAGACACACAGCGAAGTAGACATTACAAAAATCCCGCGATAGAAAGTTAATTCTGATATGGGCTTTGCTGGCCTTTCTGCTCGCCGATATGCTGAGTGTGCTATAGTGTACGTACAGAACTCACTGAAGGATCCGCAGTGAGAACTATTCGTGATAGGACAAGATATCCTTCAGCTTCGAGGCTATGCCAGACAGCAACAAAACCGTTATCATTTCACATCTGCTCGTGGCGAGTTCTCCGTTCTTCTTCCTCGAGCGTGGCTGAGCTCGTGTCGCGGAATACGATATTTGCACCAGATACTTGCCCCAGCTTTGCAAGTTAATTTTATATCCACTAGAATTCCGAAGGTGAGAGTCGCAACAGCTTTTTCATAGCAACGCGAAGGAGCGCATTGCACAAACAATAGGATTCCTGATTACAGTTTTGACTCAGCGACGCATCAAACTCTGTTAAAACAGGGTATCTTCTTTGATAGGCTGCGTCAAATGAAATGAACGTTCATCTCTAAATTTTAAAATGAACGTGATTGAATTGTCACAGCAAATCCGATAGTAAGGAATACACACCTGGGATAAGTCTAAGGGAGATCCCGATAAGCAGATGCAGGAAAGCAATGTCCAGAATGACGGCCAAGTTGAGTAACAGGCTTAGCCCATATTGATGAAAGCGCAAATAGAGCGTTATTGGCGAATATTCACATGAATACGAAGCACGCGAACTCCTAATCACCACAGAAGTTATACGCGTCGTGATAAGCACTTTCCTTGGTTATTCGTCCCTAGTGACTACATAGCACCAAATCGACACCTACAACCTCCTACAAGGCGCAACCTCGGATCTCCTCTGGTCGAACAATACGCATAGAAGTATGCATATCTCCGCGGTATTGGCATCTCGTGATGTGGCGACAAGGTCCTAAATCTAGCTCGGCAATTAGTTAGACATGAAGAGAAGAGAGTGAAAGAGCCCGAAAGAAAGCGCTGACGGCGGGCGTCGGGAAGGGGTATTTACGCTCGCTTGTATCTTGCATGCTTTGTTTATCAGTAGCGTTGCAATCACAGAGGCATCGGGCCGACAATCTACAAACGCAGTAACAAACCTGTGTTCTTCACGAAATTTCCGTGAAATACAAGTGAAGTAGGAAAAATCTTGTCTGCAGCACTCAAAATGGCACAATTTATTATAGATATATTTTTTCAACAAGAAAGACGTTGTATAATTTGGAGTCGGTACCTCGCACTGCGGTATATCAATATGTAAACAGTTATTTACAAAAATTCCTGCGTTGAATGGCATGCACTGTATTCCCTATTTCTGAAAGATGAGGCTATACGCTATATTGATGTCACGTTGAATTTAATCTCGTGACATTAAAGAGACATTGAATATGACAGTTGAATCAAAGGTACACATATGCATTTGCTACCTTCCTCCGAATAACCGATTCGGAGATCGTTTTTCTAAAATATTGATGAAAATGGGCGATGCCAATTGTGAATAAGTGTGAGGTAACCGTTCCGAAGATGTGCAGATCATATATTAGAAAACGATTGTTGACAACGGATAACAGTTTTACTTTTTGAAAGCTTCTCCGTGTGTTATTATGGACACCAACATTAGTATCAACATCACTCGGTAGCATATAATTTTCACAAATCCGTAGTTTAATTTCCCCGTACCGGTAAAATAGACCTGTATCATAACGCGTGCTTATTTATATGGCAAAGGATCTTAAAAGTGATAAAAGTGATACAGAGATAGCGGCAGTATAATAAAATGCGGATTGCCGTACCGAAGAGTTTGGTATCGCTGATGAAGCTAATGTGCTTTCAGCGGTCACTTCAGTGCGAGATTGTGTGGGAGATAATTCTGAAACGGGTGACGCAGCAGATGTACTTAATGTAGGTATCCTAGTGGAGGAACCAACCGGAAGAGGTGTGATAACTACAGAGTTTGTATTACCACTTCCCGAGGCTGGCCCGACTTGAACAGGAACAGCTGATGCTACTTCTGTTTGCACGGCCGTGCTTCCAGCCGCGACAATCGTGCAGATTGCCAGCTCCTCGAGTAAGGTGCACGCTTGACCGATTGTGAAAGAGGCGGCAGAGTTAGCATATGTCAGCGATACATCGTGGGGTCCTTGAACAAGCGTAGCTAATGTAGAGATCAGCTGTCTACCGACAATATGCAGGGATTCAAGATGACCCACCTGTTCCAATAAACTCTGGATTTTCTGCGTTGTTAGTTGCTTCGCCTTTGTGTAATGCCCAAGTCGTTCTTCCGCCAGATCCCACACCAATGACATCGGCACTGACGGGTTGAGGATCAAAACCAGGAATATATAACGATGTTTGAGCCCGAACGACTATAAATGAGTTGTAAATATCGGCAAATTGTGCAAAGAGAGCTAACCGAACTTACAACTGGTTAGGTTTATTAAGAGAAGCAATATGATTTGATAATGTGTTAGCGCCAGAGAAGCAGAGAACCCAAAGCGAGTGGAGTTGAGCATGAGCACACGAGTCAGCAGATGAACAGCCACAGGCAAGATTATGCAAGAATCTATGTGGAAGACGCGTAAGTAATTAGAAGAAACTGAGAACCTCAAGTCGCCATATGCATCTCAACAGAGAAGAAGGAAATATTGCCCACTCGGGACCGTTTGATAGACAATCACTACAAGATCCTGGATTGGTGAACTTACCTGGTTCTCGAATTGCTTTCCCAAGAATCTGGTTACCGTGAGCTAATGGAGTATCAGATCTGACTAGGCAAAAGCACGGAAAATTGCTTCGGAGACCAAGATACAACTGGAGAAGTTAAGACTCTTCGTGATCCTCATGGATGTCGAAAACAAGACGCGATCGACGCCATTTTGGGATATGCGCTTGGCTGTGGCCATGCCTGTTGCGCATGTTCACCCGAATCCGTGATTCTGGATAGACAGCGTAATGGAAGGTTAATAAAATCCTTGCTCAAGCAAAGCCATAGCCACGGCACTGGAAATGCTGTAACTTCGACTGATAGAGGCAAAGCAATGTTAAATGACTCATCTGTAAATCCCTACTCAAATTAAAGGAATCCAACAAGCACTCAAACTTGGAAACGATTGTCCATGCGTGGTCATTGATTAATTCCACAAATAAGTTCCATGGTATACATACGGCATAAAGATGCTATAGCTACAGGAGCGAAACATACAGTAATACTTAGGGGAGTTGGTACGGAATGGTAAAAGTACATGATATATTTAATTATGCCCAAGGAATTGTTATGAATCTATTTTGATGCCGTCCTTAAGTTGACTGTCAAAGGCCGCGTTGATACTCGTTTGTGTAATTTGATTGGACATGCCTCTTGAAGGGGTATTGGTACCAGAATGCATCGGGGACACACCAAAACGGGGTGTGATCATCCCGCTCCCACCAGCTCCGAAGACGAAACCGCCGCTAAGCCCATCCATGCTGTTGTAGCCTGAAGTAAACAATTAGAACGGATGTTCTAGAAAGACAAATATCGAAACGTACCAGGAACGAGCATGCTATCCCAGAAGCCGCTGCTCAAGATGTTCTCCATCGTGAGCCCGCCCATGGTATCCTCGGAAGGCGCAGGAGCCATCGTCGGTGGGAAAGTAGACATATCGGCCACCGGGCCCATCTCGCCGTCGAATTGAAACTCGTTAAGCAATAGCGATGAGTCCGAACCATAATGATTTTGATGGAGATGGCTGAAGCCATTAGGCGGCATTTCACCTTGAGAGGCGCTGGACTGTTCCTGGTCAATATTTGGCTTCGTATCGCCATTCACCGCCGAATTCGCAGCCTCGAGCTTCGCGGAGATAAGAGCACGCAGGAACCCGCTGTAGAGCACTGGCGTGTGAAGAGGGTTCGCAGCGATGTTCTCCAAAACGTCTGCGACATCTTTGACCAATGAAAGCGTGGTCTGTTCGTTGTCTAGGAAGGCTTGGAATTCGGGGCGAACCAACTGTATGGAATAGATAAGCATCGATGAGCGAATAGCAATTGATGATCACACAACTAACCTTCAATAGACTCAATACGGCATACGAAGTCTGGACGAAATGAGAGTCGGGCGAGTACTTCATGTAACCTCGAGGACCAAGTTCATCTCGCACGAGGTTCGCACAGGCAATAGCAGAGGAATGACAGCGTGCGAAAAAGTGGCCAATATCAATAGGTGCTCGCTCCAGTGCGTTTTGCAGTCCGAAGGAATTGAGAACGAGCATAGCATAATGGAAATAGAACTGCGAGATCAGCTTCTTGTATTCCACGGATGCTTGTGATTCGCTTGCTAAAGAAAATGTAATAAATAACTGTACTCCATAAATAATAATAATAATAACGTACCGTCCCAGGTGCGATGAGCAATCCATTCCTGCCTCCACGCAAGAATTTGCGTCTCGAACGTCTTAATGATGAGCATGTAATCACAATTCACTTGTAGACCAGAGGCCGAATCAGTCGCAGAATACAAGAAGTCCAGACTTCTGGAAAGAATCCGTTGCAGTTCCTGTATAACGGCATCATTAGACTTGCTCGTGGGGACGAGGTAACAAATGTCCACATACCACATAAGCTGCAAGAGAAGCATCTGTTGGGATTGCAGCAGGAGCTCGGTACCAATCAGCAGCGTGACGGATAATATAACTAAATAGCACGTGTTAGCGCGTCACTTCCTGGAAATCATTCGCCTGGGTGACGTACTCTTCCTTAATTGAATGGGGCTTTCCCATCTGTGCGCTGAAGCTTCGATCGAGGCAGAAGCAGAGGATCCACGTCCGCTCCCGGTTGTGGACTTCATGGTCACGCGCTTTGCCTTCTTGTGTGTCGACGCTTGTCACTGCAGTCTTGCGATGCAGGTTCAAGTCTGTCCCCATCCTAGAAGAACATGTGACATTTAGTAAGTCATGTTTTTTGTTTGACAGTTGGAAACGTGGTAGGACTCACCGGATGGCCATGCCCAAAAGGAGCCATGTCTTGTCCTGTTCGTAGCGTTCAACTGCACCGCAACCCCATAAGGCAAGTAAGAGATACGCTTGCACTATCTCCACCGACTTATATCCTTGTGCGGGGACGCTGAATGCGAGTTTCTTCGCGAGCTCGGTGAGTCGAGGATGGAGGTCGGGCTTTTCGGTGTAGAATTTGCTGGCAATCGAGCAAACTAGTAAAAGATTAGAATAGGTTGACAAGGATGATTGATCGAGAAAAATAAAAACATACTTGTTGTGAGCAGGAATGGTGATCGAGAACAGACAAGTGACGGGGTGTGGAAGTTACGATCCAAAAGACTACAGTGCATCTAAGAACACGAAAGATAAGCATGAGGAAGCCATATGTCATACAAGATTGCTCGACATACATTGATATGATCGAAATAACTAAGGACAGACAGATGATCAGTCATGGGGATGGGGTGAGAGGTGGAATGCTTACATATTGAATAATGCGACTACTTCATCAGTGCTCACGAAACTCAGCATTTCGGGCTGGATCTGACGCTCTATGTAAAGTCGGCGAAGAGGTAGGATAGTCATGGGGCCTAACAAAAGGAATTAGTTAGATGAATCGCATTGATCGATGAAGAAAAAAAACTAACCAGGCTTGAAATAATTATCACTGGCAACACCCATTTTTGGCTCAGCAGATTCTGCACCCCGAGCCACCATCGCGCTGGGATGAATTGCTTGTGCGCGGCGGTTAGCTAGGCTGGCTTCGGCGAGCAATCCAAGAGGGTTGAGGGAATTATCGGGGAGAGAATGGAGTTTAGGGGATCCCGGAGCATGATTGCGGTATGACTGTAAGGACGATGATGCCCGGGGTGGCGGTGAGGGGGAACTGGCGAGGAGCGCTTGAGTTGAAGTAATTTGTGCAGAAGGAGAGGGTGATCGGGAGAGCATTCCGGAAGCGATGCTGGGGTTGCCAATTGACCGGAGGACGGTGTCGAGGGTACGCTCCATCTTCCTCAATGATCGAGTAAGAAGTTCGTGTTTCCTGCTAGTTGTTAAGTATAACAAAACAATACAGTGTTGAATATGAACTTACTTAGACGACCGCTTCCCGCGATTTGACTCTTCGAAGATACATTCGTGATTCCCCGTCTGGCAGCGTTTGCAAGGAGGTCCATGTTCGGCGCCGACGCACTTCATCTTTAAGCGCCGACATACCGTGCAGGCACTGTGGACGAATGTCAGCGGCAATGTCTTAATTGACTGGAGTGATGACCAACCGAGATCCCCTGGTCGGCTTGGCCTTTGCTTCCTCCTTTTCTGCCGTTGGACTCTGCGCAGCGTCGGACTCATCGTCCTTGCGCGCCTTCTTCCGACTGTCGTTCATGGTGCTATTTGATATCGACGAAGCTGGTCGCTTTCCGTTCATATTTGAAGATGAAGACGGGTACATGTGTTCTGTCGGAGGTGTGCCAATTGTGTCAGAGCCTTGCGATGAAGGTGAGGAATAGTTCGGAGGAAGAGAAACATGTTGGGGAAGGTGTGACGGGTGTTGTTGGTAGCTCGAATAATACGGTGGGAATAGAGCGAGTGCCGGATCAATAGGAATGGAAGGCGATGGAGGAGGTTGCATCGACTGGTTCATCGAGTGATCGTGGTGCGACGACATTGAATAATCCTGCTGGTGGTGGTGGTGGTGGTGAGGAAGATGTAAGTGATGATCAGGATAAGGCACAGATGAAAAGTGCTGTGAAGGCGGGGCATAGTAAGATGAATAAGCAAAGGGTGGTGGTGACATGGTTCCTCGAGAGGGGTACCGAGGAGAAGGTTGGAAGAAATCGAATGAAGCCAGGGTGACTGCTTGGTCTAAAATCGTTTCGCCTTGAATAAAGGATGCACAGAGCAACCAGGCGAAACGGAGCGGTAGGAGAATGCTTAAAAGCAAGAAACGCGTAGGACTCACGTGTATGGAGGATTGGCCCCTTTTTGATAGATATCCGAAAAGCAGCTATAGGTGCGCGTGGCGCTGAATGAAGAGTTGAGAACACAGAACCCAAGTATAGATTACACTTGAGAACCAAGAAGCAGGCAGGAGTAGGATATCTCAAAAGCTGGCTGATGCCACGTTCAGCAGAAAAATGCCACGGTCGAAACAAGACAGTTTCGGAGTCTGATAGAATCTGATTGCACACTGGCACGCCGACGCTGTGAGAAGACGATGAACGCCAAAGATACGGTGGTTGAGATTTGCACAGCGCTGTATTCGATTCTGTCGATGCTGGCGAATCCGTCGGGTATGAAGCAAATTTTGACGGAATTCCAATCGACGACAAATCGACGAAATGAGATCGAGCTCCCCCACATTTTGATGCTTACAAATCAGTTCCCATCACCATAGCAGCCTCATCCGGCCCTGCGAGGAGTGCGAGGCCATCACTGCGCCCATCATGGTAGCCATCCCCCGCGCGTCTTCGCCATGGCGTTCTCTGCAATCTCTCCTCGGATTTTCCCCTCCCGTCGCTGTGGTCGTCGTACCACAACCACGTATGCGATTCTCTCATTCTGACCTCTTCTCTCGACGCCTCCCTCGTCATTCATTTTTTCTTCCTTCACTGTCAAACCGACTGCGCATTATCAATCCAATAGCTTGTGGCAGCTTTCTCTCACCTCCTCCCGTGCTATTCTGTCAACCACCCGTAAATAGTCACCACTATATCACTGTCTGTCGTCAAGTTTTACCCCAATTACTCCAAGTAATGATATCGCGCTCATGCCCAACCAACTACTTTCTCTCTGCTGATCTCCTTCCAAATTCAGATTTAGTCAGGAACAGACACCGTATCGAAGGACATTCCAAGAGTAATTTAACTTCGTATTCAAACCGAAATGCATCTCATGTCCATTGTTGACATCCATTGTCTCGGGGAGATCGCCACAAATCCTTTTCTGTTCGAGGTCGGGATCTGTAAACACATCCTCCTATAGGAACGACATCTGTTTTTGATTACTTTTTGCTCGCCCAGTGTTTTGGGTTCCTGTTACTTGCCTTAAAATACACACAACCAAGTGTATTAATAGCATACCTACCCTCGGCTAATTTCCTAATGGTCCTCTTTTTGATCGATACCAGCCTTTGGAACCGTGCCCTATGCACCCGGGATGTCACTTTGGGCCCAAGACAATTCGTTGTATAATGCCCCTGTATCATGGTCCGACCCGGAAAGGTACATCTTCCAATATTATCCTGGGGTCGACCTCCCAATATTAATAACGAGCGTGTGGGCTCTTTCTCAAGAAAAATACCGTAGTATTGATGATGGGACCGAACGACGGGGAAAAGGAAGGTAATACACCTTAACGGACAGGTCTAGATGATTTACTTTATGCTATGAAGAGAGTTGCAATAGACGTCATATCCCGACGTTAAGGAAATTCCACTGCCTTTAATTTATTAATTTATTCTACGGTTTAAACATCATGCCGAACATATACACCCTTCCTAGCTGTACTCGTTCTTACATTGAGCTGTTTTTTATATTTTATTTTATTGGGACTGATCGTTCACACGAAATGCACCATATTGTGGTGTTAGCATGCGGTTTTGAGTCTGCCGATGCCAATGTCACTCCCCAATTATTTATTACACAGGTTTCATTATCGTAGCTCCAAGCCGACGCATTCCATGCCGCAGACATGTTTGATGCGCTCTTTGCTGCCGTAATTTAATCACTGCGGTATTCTAGTCTGCTGGAATAGTCGGGACGATATCGAGTCGTTGTGTCGGCCGACCCTGTTTCGAGGGCGCTAGGATTTTTGACAGCGATTCATGGTTTACGATTCCACTCCATTCGTCGAGTTCTGTCAAATTTATCTTGGCCCATCTAATTCCCAGCTTTTTGGATCAATCTAGCGCTACAACAAAAATCCAGGAGGGCGTTGATTACCACCTTGACCACCATATTGTAACTTGCAGTTACCACTCCAGTCTCCAAAAATTCGAGTCAACGGATCCAGCGGCCCCTTCGTTCCGCTTGGTAAGTCCATGGAACAAGAAGCTTGGACCTAAATTAAATCTCCGCGATTCTGATCATAAGCCTACATTTCTGGATATCCGGCGTTCTTCCCACCCTCCCTTCACTCCTCCGAACTTGCGCATGAAGAACACGACATGTATTCTCTCAGCTAATTGGTCGACAAAGTTTCTTTCCGTAGGTGGCTTAAGCGATCCAATTATTATTAGGCATGAGGGTCCACTGAAGCGAAACGTCGAGGGTGCCATCATTTATTCAGAAATTCAGTTACCCACCATTCACGCATTCGCGCAGAAACAAACGCGCGCGATTAAACTGATGTCGTCCGCCATCGCTGATACGCAAAACATCGCGCACTCGTCGGTATACAGTCTTATACAGCGGTTTTATTTATAGGTCTAGTTTCAGGTTGATGGCGCATGCTGCCATACTTTCTCAGACTCACGCAGAGGGGGCAGCGCTGGAGCTGTGGCTGTTTTGGCGGTGTCGCTCTTGCTTCATCCCCCCATCTCCATACCGAACGTTTGCAGAGCTACCGATTGCATCCCGGTCTCCAAACGAGGATATATCCCATTTCAGTATGAGAAACGTTTGTCTCTCACTCCCACCTTCATCATTGGCTTGCGATATCGATGTGCGACCGATTTTCACTTCATCTAAATATGCACTGTTCATCAGTTATCTTTGCCAATGGGGTGTTGTGGCGGCCCCTCCAAAATCGTTGCCTTCACAGGACCTTCGGCATGGGTAAGGTACCCACTGTTCGAGGCCAATATGTTTTGATTTTCGACTTGTCGTCATCTCCGTTATCGGCGAATCTACGACTACTGGAATACTGTTTTCTCAATTCGGATCATTCCAAGGTGTATGCTCGCTTAGTAAAAAGCGACAGGAAAAGGTGGACTTAAGATATATAATTCCGGGGCTTGCCTTTCTTCATCAACAAAAAATCCTATTTCTCCACGGGGCTTATTTTAAAGGCCTGCTTTGTTCTAATGAACCCAGAGAATCGACATCAACTCTGTCATGTATCAAGAAGAAATAAGCTAGGTTTATATCCATTTGGAGTCTACTTCGGGTGATGTCGATCCTGCTGAGTTGTGGTAACAGCAAATAAGCCGAGCTTCCTCACTGAAGAGACTCGTGATGGATACTTTCTCTTGCTATCACCGTATCTTCTGATGATTGCAAAAGTTCCAGTTGAAAGCACGACTTTGTTATATTGCACATGCATCGCCACTCATGTGGTAGTCCCTTACCTAGTTGATGTGTGCTACATGTGCTCGATGTGCTTCTCCTTGACCTCACCGAGCTTCCGAACCAAGCAAGGACACACACTATCATAGGTTTCCTTTCTCGGAGCTTTCGTTGTTTGGTGAACAACAGATAGTGGACAGTCCACTTGTCACCAGTAGTGCCTCGTGTTAGATCTTTGTGTTGGCATTCACCACCTCTGGGTCTCCACGATAACTCTATACTTCGCCCTCTGACCTGGCCGACGCAACAGACCCGGCAGCATCGCATGAGTAGCTCAAAATACAGTTTCTCAACGGCGAACTTGCCAAAACAAAATTTACAGGCCTGTGATGATCATCTAATGTGGCGAAGTGTCAATCAAAATGACGCTTGTGCCTTCATGTGCTAATGATAACGATTGTCTTTACAGGCTGCTTGCACCCTCGTCCGGTGAATCAGATGCAGCGAAATCTCACGCTGCTCAACGTGCTTTATGTTCGCTTATTTCTGCAAATGTCTGCTGTTTGATTTGGTGGTGGTTTACTGTCAGTTGCTCGCCTTTACGTGGAATAATGGTAACGCGTTGCTACTCTAGTAAAGCGCCTCGATATTCGAGATTATCCCTGTCATTTTTGCGAAGAACTCTCCGACGCTTCGGAAATCGAGAACATGCAAGGTCGATGATCTTTCATTTTGCTTCTGCTCTAGAAAGCTCACGAGATTATCTATTTCGTATCTGTCCAAGGTCGCCAATCTTCGTTTGACCCAAAGCTTCAATCCCACGACTAGCGGCCGATACAATCTCGTCATGCATGTCCCGTGTTCGATTTTAAGAAACGTGTATGCTCAGTGCTTGCAAATTACACTACAGCATGGTCGCCAACGTCGCCATCAATTTAGCAGCTACGGTATAAAACTAAAGAACATAGGTATGACCCGAGCCATTGGAATTCAATTAACAAGCGGCTTGATAATTATGTCTTACAGCTATTACATGGTGGAGCCCTTCATTCTGGCAGGGGATGGCTAATTTTGCCCTGCTATCAATATATCTCACGTCCAGATAAAGATAATCCTTTAACCCTGCAATAGACTTACTACCATGCGGTATACACCAGTATCAAGGCACGTCCAGTGCGACAGGGACGTATCTGTATATGCCACTTTCGTCTTGAGACTGTTCGTCGACGGCTTGCCACTTGAAATTCGAACCCGATGACGCACTGCAACGTACAAAAAAAATACAGTGTGAGTAGTCCGTTAGTTGTTGATCGGAGTGGTATATTTATTGAATGCGCTCATGGGCAGGCTTTTAATGGCGTTCAAGTTGGTCATCAGCAGTCGATATTTATCATCACCATTAGCCTAGGTTTTAGAATACCACAGATAGGAGTCTTTTTATTTTATTATGCACCTCGTACTCTGACGGGGTAGTATGAATATATAATAATATAGATCATCGACTATAATTACATCCTTTGAGGATGTATTAATGCAAGTACAATTTTAAATCCTTATCTATCTTTTAAAATTTGAAGGTCGCGAGTCAATTCCATTAAAGGGGATTGCTTCGGGCAGAAGTTACTCGTCCATGCGGAAGATGGTGGCGAGTTTATTCGACAACATGGCACAAGTTATCGTGAATGTTCCACAGATAAATCGCGAAAGGATTAAACATGACCACAGCTTGAAGAGGCGATGGATACCCCACGATGGTGTGAAATAATTCACTTGTGCGACCGACAGTGAGCTCCTGCTTAGTGGTGGAGTGCTATTGTGGTAACTACCTAGACATGAACTGCTTGCCGAGAACTGCGCATGATTCTTTGGGATTGATATTTATATAGACATTTGGCCCCCGATACTGAGCTACGAGATTTTCTAGAGTTATAAGCCCGCACCTCAAACTCACTGAATCACGTTTTTCTTTTGCCTCAAGCTATTACAGGATGTATAGCACACACATCTAATTCCTGATCTTTATACATCATTAGAAGACCATCCTCGACGCTGAATATTGTTATTCTAGGGGTTTACATTGTCCGAAGATAGCTTAACTGATTCCCAGTAAGGGAGGAGCTTTGGCTAATAGACAGACATTAATGCCGATCTTTGGAAATGAAAGTGAGAATGATTGCATAGTCCGCTGTTTGGGTTCTCTAACTGGACAGGCCACATACAAGCTTTGAATCAATGTCTACCAACATACCGAGAATACCGGAAGTGCCACTTATGATGAATAGGTCGAGTGTCAAACTGTGGGCTTGTCTGTCCGTGGCTGACGCAAGAGATTTACCAAGGGCAAAGGGTCATCATCTCCTCAAAGCAAGTTCAGCGTCCCAGAGGTACGGGAGCACGACTAACTGGGATCTTGGAATGGCTGTGTAAAGTGTCTCGCGTGGCCCTGAGAAAACGAAGATATAATAGAAGTAATTCTGAAGCCTGAAGGATAGAAGCACCCGAAGCCGTTCCCACCTGTCAAAAACAAGGACTATTGTGGAAACATACCGGAAACAGAGCATCCAGACCAGCCATAAGTCTGTTAGGCTATGTCATACTTGCTCGAAGCTGCTTCAAGTATCCCTTGAGTCGGTTACATCTTGTAGCCATAATTCTGAAAGAATGAGCTTACGAAACGCAGTTATACGGAGGCCAAATGGCCACCTGAAATTTATCGAGGGAGCGCTCCAAGGCTGATGAGCATGACATTTACAGATCAAAGAGGGCTCGAAGACTTGGCATCTCTCATCTCTTATCGTGCTAAAAATAGACAACATGAATGCCGTACTCACGATCAAAATGTTATGTTCCTTTGAGTCCCTTTCCATCCGAAGGAGCACATATACGGTAGCTCAACGTCGAAGCTAGTTCTAATGATAGATTAAATATGGCTACCACTAACTAATTCAATAGAGGATGGCATAAGATACCAATAAAGTATTTCGAATGGTGCTAAGCACTTAGAGGTTGATTTTCGAAAACACCTACAGATCACTGGACAAAGGTTGAGCAGGAAATGGAGCTGAACTGAGTTGACAATAAACCTTGAACAGTCGGATGGCCGAGAAAGCCATCTCGACATTTCAAGAAGCTCTTGACAAACGGAGCCGTGCAACCGTGCAATCCCGTACCACAGAGTATGAAAATCATTTGTGATTGGCTGGAAGCTATATAGCTCAATGTTTAGTGAGCATGCGAAAAACAAAAACGATTCTCAGAGAAGTCAGACGACCGTTTGAATGAAATTCTCCCTCGATCTGGAAGTCTACATTCAATAATGTCGATGAATGATTCGGGATGTGATGGAGTTAAACCGCTTAGAATATTACCTATACATATGTGTGGTGAGAAGAGATGAGGAACGTAGCGAAAAAGACAATGAGGCCAAATGCTTCGATCGGCGGCCACAATTTGTTAAGCCGGACACACGATTGGATAATGATCTAGCAGCCAAAAAAACGAAATAGCTGTAATATACGAACGACTACGGGAGATGAGCCGACAAAGTAGAAGGCTGGAACATATTGCTATTTTAAAATCACAATGCGCCATCAGTATCAGGGCAGCACAGAACATGAATGATTCAACCACTTGAAGCCAAGAAAGAGGCCATCCCCAACTGACTATTGCGCTAAGTACGCATATTATTGCTCGCTGATAGGAATGGAATGAATGTATGCGACTGTTGAACTTCCACAGAGAAAGCGGCGTTTATAACGTATAGACTTGGATGGCATCAAGGAAGATGGAACCACACTCTTGATTGAAAAAGAGTGCGGGTTACAATAGTTTCTCCGAACATGAAGATGGAGAAAGGCCAGTGCTAGCCACGTCGTTCAGTGCCCAAGTTTCCACACATGGGATGGGGCGGCGATGAAAATCCTATGAACGACATGAGATTCATCCCACGACGGCCTTGTCATATTCGCAAATGGAGGTCCTATTCAACACATTGAGGGAACTGGCCATAGACAACAGCAGCACGGAAGGGCGGTATCTTTATTAGTATCCGTATGCAGATATGTCACGAGAGCCTCCTTAAAAGCTTTGGGGTAGCGGATATTAATCACACAAAGATGCGTCTACATGGGCAACACTTCAGAAGTGAGTGGTACCTAATTCAGTTCAGCGATGGAACTAAAAAGGGACCAGAACGTCTGTATCACAGATCGGCGTTTTACACGAGATGGCGAGAGAGGTCCAAGGTATGCATGACAAGAGTGAACTTCGAGGACCAACTGGAGATCGCTTGCGATGACAGATTTCACGTCGGCGATGCTTATTCGAGAGCCAGGAGGAGTAATCAGAAGTATTCAGGGACCATACCCAGCCGGTAGGTGCTGACTGTAGGAGAGTCAATGCGAGTCGGTCTCGGGCATACGTCCGCAGGATCTGTTATGAATAACGATGACGAAGTGCGAGCCGACGTTGCCTGACGCCGACGTCGATGTCGTCGGCATTACCAAAATAAGGCGCTATCTTTGAGGACATGATACATAGGTATCATTTGTGCCAGACTGAAACGAGATTGAGCCTTTCCCAGGTATGCCACAGCATAGAATCATACCCGGATAGATATCAATGGTGAAAAAAAAAATGAGGCCGTCGGCAAGATAACAAGACAACGTAATTTCAGGTCAAGGAGTATACGGCTATGATTTTTTCTCTCGCTATTGAGATATCGTTTGTCCAGCTCCATGACATGAGGAGATGTTATGAAAGGCCGTGGTAGCCTCCGAAGATGGGGGATAGGTTACGGAAGGGGTGTATACACGAATTTCTGACAATTCTCCACCGTCGTATATGGTTATGTAGGAAGGAAGGGGAGTAAGTTCTTCCTAAACCTCCAGTGGTCTTCGGATGGATCCGCGCGTAGTTAGAGCGGATATAAGGTGCGTCGGAGAGATATTTGAATGGGCGATCACGAGAAGAGGCAAACGGAATGTCATAGCGTCGTTCGAAGGTCGTTGGGGAAGGGGAGGGCGGGAGGCGCATCAGTACATATAGCCGAGGAAGAACGAAGTAAAATAACATGATGAAATACGCACATAGAGATAAGCTCGTGTTTTCCGGCTAATCATAAGGCTCCGCTAGATGCTCGCGAAAACGAAGGAGAAATGTATGACGAACAGATGACGAACTAGGTCCCTCGACCATTTAGAATTTAGCATCTCCCCCTCGTCCACTTAGGTCCGTCTCCTCTACCTTCCCCTGATCCGCCGGAAAGAGATCATAACAGCAATAATTGCCTTCCTCGGCATCAACATGGTGCGCCAAGACGATCGAGGGCTACAACTGAATTTGAATAGGAAGCATTCAAATGTCAAGGGTTGATGTCGAGACACGAGGTGGGTGGCTTGTTTGTCGCTAGGTGACAGTCATGAGCGCCTGTTCTTGAATTATGGAAAAGAAGGCGGGTAGAGGGAGCTTCGAAGAATAGGTTGGTGCATTCGCGTTATTTAAATAATTGAGAGGACGGGGGTGATGCCAAGAAATGCGCGCGCAGCGCCGTGTTGGAATAGGGCTTTTCGAGCAATCTCATTGGTCCACAGGGCTCCAGCGAAGCCACGATAGCTGAATATCTTGATATTGAAGTACCCGCAGCACCTCGCGGTAATAACCTGCTAAGAAATACCCGGAGAGTATTGAATGCTGTTATCAAGCGGTTGAATATCCCAATCAACTGCGGTCTACTTATCAAGCGAGAGTTGCGAGAGTCAGAAATTCAAATTCGCCGGTGCGACACGTGAGAAACGCCCACCGGCAATTAAGAAGCTGTTACGCTTTCTCAAACTTCCTCGACTCGGTGAACTACTAGTTTTGGCTTCTTCGTCGGTCTATCATGTGCCCAGCACCGAGTTTGACCGACTAGATGAGTTTGCGTACAAATCAAGTACGTCTTGTCATGAGACGTAGAAATTGGAGGAAAATAGACAATCTATGAACCAGTCGTTTGGAAAAGCAGACGAAAGACAAGGAATTTTCCGAATTTCAAAACGTGCTGCGGTTGGGAGATTAGGGAGCAATACGACGAAATTAGCCGGTGGGATAATCGTCCAAGTTATTCCTGGATATAGTTGTCGGTGAGATATTCGGTGGTTTTGATTGGTTTCGAGCACAGGACAGGTTCTCGCTGTGAATTTCGCGATATTGGGTACGCCAATTGGCACGGTGCTCGAAATATATTGCTCCTAGACCCAGAGGAGCGTACTTCACTGCAGCCGTAACAGAGCTTCCCTGAAAACGTGCGTTGACACAGATCCTGTCAAGCAAACTCATTAGCTTTGCGGTAAGCGTTTAGAGAAGCATTAAGTGAATACCATTGTCATACCCACGATATCTCGTAAGCCGTCTTGTTGAGGACCAGAGTTACCCACGATAACAATTAGTATCCGACCAACAGAGCATTTGAATCCGCAACCGACGCGAACATCTGACAAGCAGTTGATAATCGTAACGGGAGAATTTCTCTGAAGTCAAAAATAAAACACTAGATAGATCGATTGCACGACAAAGCAGTCTTTCAAGTTGTAAGGACTTGTTCGAAGTTTTCTTGCTTTGTATCTTGAGAAATATACTCGAGGTAGGCTTACTTGAATTGATGGTTTAGAGAAACAGGTAATGCGACGACCCACATTTAATTCCACTGCACTGCTTAACATTCCAGGCGCGTGCATGTATTAAGAGATCAATTCCTGAAACGGTTAAAAAATTCAGCACTTTTATAGAATCAATATTTGAAGCCAGAAAAATTGCTTCGATGCATATTGGGGGATAATATTCATGTGTCTTGAAGCCATGCGATGGAGAAGGTGGACGTGGTGGCCAGCAAGCAGAACTCGCCCTTTGTGGCCTTTGAAATTGTAAACTCCGACACGCGTCTAATCCAGCACCGCCACCTCCCTTGTCGTTGTTCAGTCATTGGGCTCGCCAGGCTTAGCCAGCCAGACACCTCTTTCCTTCCTCCCTCCACCGTCCTCACTGCCATGAGTGCTAACCAGCGCCCCCTCCTGGTCCTACAGCCATCCGTGAACACAACGACGTACGTTTCATCGCAAAATATAATTAATTCCGATTTCTAACGATTACGCAGTGTGGTGACGACAACGACAACGACAACGACCTACGCCCCGATACAACTACCTTCTTTGCCAGCACCATCGTCCCCTAATGATCCCAAGAACTACCCATTGCTGCATGCTACTTTACCCCAGTCGCTTCGACACTTTCCCCTAGTCTTTCCAGGTGGTACACGCGCCACATTCCGCGATGGCGACAGTGGAGATGAAGAAATGCAGGAAGAGCAGGAGCTTGCTGGAGGATCGGGGTGGCGGATGCTGAAACGTGACGATGAGACTGAGAACTCGACCGTTGTCGATCTTACTGAAGCAGTAGAGCGATATGGGAAGAAGCGCGCACACAATAGCGACACCATGATGGAAGGGGTCGAGTCTACCTCAGGCGCGAATGTCATTGCACCCCCTCGAAAGAAAGCCAGAGCGACCCCGTTACCCCAGATATCCACTGTGAATGCTGCTGCACCCCCTTCACCTTTGCCTTCGCCGCATGGATCTCCGCCACCAGAAACGATATGGCCATCTGCACCACCAAGCGGCGCTTCATCACCGTTACCACAAGCTCCTCTACAGCCCGACCTCTCTTTGACGACATTATTGACATTGCCCTCACTAGTTTCTCATTTCACGAGCCTCCCACCTCAGCTTCAATCTCACTTCCTCCTCACGCTTTTGCGTCACTCACCACTGCCAGTCCTTCGAACATTACATTCCGTCCTAACACCGACGCTAGCACGCGATTTCCTCACCCTCTTACCCGCAGAATTAGTCTCTCATATTTTGAGCTACCTCCCCTTCTCCACGCTTGCAAGAGCATCTCGCGTCTCCAAATCATGGCGAGCAATCATCGATTCGGATCCCGTTCTATGGCGTGATTTACTCAAAAATACCAAAATATGGTTTGGTGGTGATTCTGAGAATGCATTTGCCAACTCGATATTTGCACGACGGCGTCACGCTCTACGCTTACGACCTACAGTACCAAAACCATTACCGCTACCACATCCCTACAAGATCCTCTTCAAATCAAGACATCTAACCCGTACGCGATGGGTGAGCAACCCAGAACCCAAGCATGTTTCGTTCCCCGCACATGGTTCATCCGTCGTCACATGCCTCATCTTCTCACACGGCCGTATTATCTCAGCGTCGGATGACCATTCTATCCATGTCTATTCGCCAGTGACGGGTGAGCTTCTTCGCTCTCTGGAAGGTCATGAAGGTGGTGTTTGGGCTTTAGCCGCAAGCAAAGATACGCTTGTTAGCGGTTCAACGGACCGCACGGTGCGCATATGGGATTTGTCCACTGGGAAGTGCACGCATGTCTTTGGCGGACATACAAGCACCGTGCGTTGTCTCGCTATCGTTAAGCCAGAATGGGTGGACGTGGAACATGATGGAGTTATGAAAAAGGAGAAATGGCCTAAACGCCCTCTGATCGTCACAGGTAGTAGGGATCATTCGTTGCGGGTGTGGACACTACCAAGACCGGGAGAGGCAGAATATAGATTCTTTGGACCTGACGATGCGGAAGTTGATCCATCGGATGTATGTGTAGGTCTTCTGTCATCTATCCATTCTTGGTGTATCCTGACGGCTAATTGGTCATAGGACGCAGAAGAGAACCCATACCATAGATTACATCTTGAAGGTCATGATCACGCTGTTAGAGCCTTGGCCGCTCGAGGGAGGACGCTTGTTTCTGGAAGTTACGACTGTACAGTTCGAATTTGGGATATCATTACAGGTCAATGTAAATGGGTTTTGGTGGGACACACCCAGAAAGGTTGGTCTCCCATTTAGAATTTTTGATGGTAATGACTGGCATTGACATTTTCTCTCTATTTTTTTAATTTAGTTTACAGCGTTGTTCTTGATCTAAACCGTAACCAAGCTTGCTCAGGCTCCATGGATGGTACGGTCCGCGTTTGGAATCTCCAAACCGGCCAATGCCAGTATACACTCACTGGACATACCTCTCTCGTAGGACTTCTAGGTCTTTCACCTTCACACCTCGTTTCTGCTGCCGCCGACTCCACCCTTCGTATATGGGACCCAGATACAGGTGAACTTCAACACACGTTAGCTGCCCATACCGGTGCTATTACATGCTTTCAACATGATGAATTCAAAGTCCTCAGTGGTTCGGATGGAAATCTCAAGATGTGGAACATCCGTGACGGAACCGTTGTCAGAGATCTGCTCACTGGGATCACAGGCGTCTGGCAAGTGGTGTTTGAGGGGCGCTGGTGCGTTGCTGCGAGCAATCGAAGTGATCAAACTGTGCTCGACGTCTGGGACTTCGGTAACGAGGATGACGAGGATTGGCTTGGTGAGCCACCCGGTGGGCTCTATGACGAAAACGGATTCAGCGATACCGAAGATGAGGACGACGAGGGCCGCGGGAGGGAGCGTATGTCGGGGATGGAGGAAGATGATGAGCAAGAGCAAGCAGACGTCGATGCTATGGACCAGGATCTCGTTCCATCTGAGTCCGAGTCTGTGGATATCGATATAGAGCATGGTCGAAGGCTCCGACGCCGTGGCGGCGGTCTCGCTGACGTAGCAACTGATGAAGATCAAAGGGAGACTGCGGATTCAGATACCGAGTCTATGGATCGCTCTGGCGTGGGTGCATCAAGATGGGCGCCGACAGCGACGGTCACGACTGCTTCTACCTCCGCTGGTACGCGATCTCATGGAACACAGAACCCGAGTGCTCGCTCGTCACGAGTAGGTGGTGCACCTGCACTTTCGAGAAGGCCAGCAACAGCGGCTCAGGTAGGGTCCGCAGGACCTTCTACATTTGCATTTGGGCGAACGCTACCTGCCAACGACGAGACACCTACACGACCCCGCATACGAAACCCGGGCACTCGTAGACGTTAAGCTATGAGTCTGCTCTCCCTATCTCTCACGCCTACTCTGGTTTTCATGGTTTTCATTTTCTCCTATGACTTTTTATTCTCTCCACGCTGTGTTCTATTCATAGTAATGACCGTTGTCTCTCCATCGGGGTTATCTCGTATTCCTTACCAAGCACAAATCGTCTAACTATTTTATTATTCACTCAGCTTGTGTTACCAGTATTTTATGGCACCTCATTCAAACTGGAATTTGTAATTATTAGCTTGGTGTTGTTTGCAAGAAGCATACTTCATTGATGAACATTTGAGCGTTGCAAGAATGAACTCCTGCCTGGTCTTCCTAATGTAAGGTTTTTGATCCTCCGAACCACAAAATAAACGTTTTCTAGAAACACAGAGCTCTCTAAAGGAAACAGAAGATCTTGGATGCAAGATAGTACACATCTGACGCGAAGAATCAATGGTAAAACCTTCGGGCAGAATATAGGCCTCTAGAAGTCAAAAAGCACGTGGAGAGCGTATCATGAATCCTTTCATACATACGGGCGCAAGGCTGGCGTGGGTAGTCTTTGGCCATGATAAGTGACCTACATGCAATGGCACGCGACAATCGATGTGCTGTGACAAGCCATCCTTTGCAGAACTGGATAAAAGGATGCTTCAGAGTCCCAGGCCGACGACTCCACGGGAAAAACAATGCCCTTTCTGAAACTAACTCACCTGATAGCCTGGCGTCGGAATAGACCGACTGAAAATAAACATTAGCGAGTCAATTTTAGGGTTCGCACGTTCAGGCTCTGTAAACGAAAAAGTAGAGGAGGTAAGACGAAGATAGGAGCGTAAAGAAGCCTTTCTCGGAACCGTAGTGGCGTGCTTCGAACTCGGTATCTTTGTCGGGAACTATACGGGATGATGTGGGTGGAGAGCTTGCGAAAAAAGCCTCGTTTCCATTCAATCACTAAAGGGATGAGGGCACAGAGCGGCAAGTAATATAGAGGTTGAGCTGAAAGGTAGGAAGACATCGAGGTTCGTAAATAAATCTCGTCAAGTGACGTTCCAAGGGGCGCCGCACGGAATGAGCATCCCTATAAACGAGGTCAACGAAGTTAACCACAGTACTGGGTTAAACAACCCGGGCCTTGTGTATTTTGACGTCTTCTCGTGGGCTGGTATGGAGAGAGGTAAACAGATGGTCAGAAGATGTGTCAAGAAAAATAAGCCTGAGTGCTCACCGGTCTTGTGCATCGACAGCCACTGCACCTAAACGCTGGACGACGCGCATGCCTGAGCTTACTCGCCCGAAGATGGTGTGCTTGTTGTCCAGGTACGGCGTGGGGCCCAGTGTAATAAAAAACTGCGATCCTGTGGGATGGATTATACAGGATAAGTAGATGAGCGGGAAAAATCCGGATGTCTACTCACCATTGGTGTTTGGTCCGGAGTTGGCCATAGCTAGTATTCCTGCACCAGTGAATCTTAGCTCGGGATGTATTTCATCTTGACTGCGAGAAAGGCATTAGGTTTAACGCATCGGTCTTCTGAGCAGCTAAGTTTGCTCACAATTTCTGTCCATAAATACTCGTTCCACCCCTACCTGTACCAGTAGGATCACCCCCTTGGATCATAAAATCCTGTTTCGTAGAATGGTGAACATTTATCCATCAGGTTTCTGGAAGTAGCTGACATACGGATATTATGCGATGGAATACGACACCATTGTAGTATCCTCGTTTCGCGAGTTCTGCAAAGTTCTTGCAAGTCTATACAGCCCAAGATCGGGCTCATTCTCGTCCAGCTGCACAAATAATTTGATTGCCTACCTTTGGTGCATGTTCCCAATACAGTTCCAGTTGAATATCTCCCAGACTAGTCTCTATAACAACAGATTCCATGACAGTTCTTTGGTTTTAAGCTAGGAATACAAAATGTGCAGGTTTGAGACAGGATCGTTGACGAAGAGTTGTTTAGGAACGTCAGATGTTGGGCAAGCACAGTTGATAGTCAGTCACATGACTGACGCGACGAAATTAAAACCATCGTGTGAAGTTCGATCCTTTTCATTCCTTCCTTCTTGACCATAACAGCAACAGCGCTCAACTCGTAGGAATAAGTGCAGCACAATACACTCACAGCTCGATACCCCAACGAGCTGTATTTGGACACATTTTCTTTAGCACAATGAGAGCAATCGTACAACGCGTTGCCTCTGCTTCTGTCACAGGTAAAGTTCTTCGCGATTTCAATCAGTATGGAAACTTACAATATAACCTCCACAGTCGACAATGAGATGATTTCCCACATTTCGCATGGTTTGATGGTACTCGTCGGCATAGGATCAGGTCCGTGCACCATTTTCTTAAACTTACACTTCCCATCGTATCTGATCATTCCATCTACCAGGATAGATGATACTGACTCCGATGTTTTGACACTCGCGAACAAAATGTCAGTACCTCCAACTCAATTACGGCGTTTATGGTCCATAAATATCATTTTTCCGAGTTTTTTCCTCTTTTCGTGGTGTGTATTTCTCGTAGAGACCCATGACTGATTACCCGTTCTATTTCTCAGAGTTTCACTTCGAGTCTTCTCAGATCCAGCAAATTCTGAGAAGATGTGGAAGGCGAGTGTCAAGGATGTCGAAGGAGAAATTCTTTGCGTATCACAGTCCACATTGATGGCTAATACTACGAAAGGAAATAAACCCGACTTCCATCGTGCAATGGTGCGTGTCGTTTAAGTTATCTTCTACATTGTCTGACATGGTCATGCAGGCGACAGAGCCCTCCCGGCGGTTATACGCCACATTTCTAGAGAAGTTAAGGAGGTCCTACAAGCCAGAGAAAATTCAGGGTGCATTTTTCTTTTTCTCATCGCTTCATCTATGAATTTTGTCTCACGTAACCCACTGCAGATGGTAGATTTGGCGCGATGATGAATGTCAGCTTGACGAACGAAGTAGGGGCCATCGTTCTGAAACCATATTTACTCTGACATCTCGTTCAGGGACCGGTTACGATTACGCTTGACTCGCGCAAGTTTGAGTATGTGGACCCTTCGAACAAATCTTCTGGCGCAATTTTCAAGGCGAAACACTCTCCGAATGAAAAGGAGCAAGAGAGTTGATGGAGCAAGAGTCGACAGAAGACAGTCGATCCAAGTGGACATTTTTCCGCCGATCGATGTATAGTGTCATACCGAATATAACACTGCCCACTCATCATCAAAGGTTAACTCAGCGTATCCCGAACATTGCGGGTGACAGCGGGAGGGCTTCCTTGGAGGGTACTATTTCAGGAGCGTTTCAATAGTATTACACTTCTGAATCGAGGAGTTGCTTCCTTTCGTCTACTTTTGGGATCGTGCCGTACACACCTCTTTTCGACGACAGATTGACGCACTCCAGGTTCACACTTGCTCAATGCTGGGCGACATGGGTATGGGAAAACATAACACAGTGGCTTCTAACATCATCTGAAAGATAACCAACTGTTAGCATATGTTCCGCCTCTTAATATCCAGACATTGTAGATACGAGTAAGTGTAATACCCTGGCGTAAGTATTAATTTTTGGAATTCTCCGCTACAATTCCTTCGGTGTTGCTTATGTCTCCTGAAGGAACCCACGCCGCCATCCTTCAATACGGCAAAATGTGTTATCCGTGTTTTTTTTTCCAAGTATGCCATATTCCCTCAAATAGCAAATTGTCTGCGTCCGCTGTCAAGTAACGCCTCAAATGACAAACAATCGAATACATTCAAACGGCCATGACTTTGATGGCGGACGCCTTGAAGGTCAATTATATTGCCATTTTCTAAAAACGCGACACAGTCCCCAAGATTACTACCCATAGTTGAAGACATCAACGGCACAATCCCGGGAGTATCACATACGTTCTTAGAAAGAATTGCCGCGGAGCTGGCTCTTTCAACTCTGAAGAGCTTGGAAACTCCATCTCTTCTCCGATGCAGAGAGGCAAGTAACGTATTACTTTTCAAGTCTATTCCTGGATACCGATGTGCTCGCAGACTTGTCGCGATTTCGACTTCCTGGTAAACAGATCGGCAGTTCCTCAATACAAGATCGAACTGTTTGCTGCAAATCTTGAGGAAGGCGAATGGGCAACCTTGTTGATGCCGTGCAGCGTCCGGATATGCTGAAAGCCTATCAGGATACCTGGAATCTCTCCAAAAATTATGCATCTATTTATTTAGCAGAGGCTGAGTATCCATCATCAAGTGCATGGGACCTCAGGGATAGTATTTTGGTTGTGGGAGCCGAACATCAGCTACATTTTATACAACTCCCGTCGTTGCTCCGCGGATTACCTGAATAAGAATGGACATTGGCTTCAGGATAAACGATTTCTCTCTGGATCCGTCGCAAGACCTTCTCGCTGTGACCGAATCATTTTCCGACCGGACCTTGTGCACAATATCATTTTCTCTCATGAGTCAATCGGCTTTGATGCTCGCAAATTACTCCAGAGTTCCAAGACTCCATGCATAATGTCTTTCTCTTGCCATTGGAAGACCCCACTTGGAGGCCTTTGGTGGTTATCCATCATATCGTGCTATTAGTACTGACACTGATAACACTGAGTCCGATTCGAAATGATGGATTACTATTCAATGTATAAAACAAAAGTCGCTGCTTGGTTCATCACGCTGCTAACGATCGGGTCGAACTGATGATTTGGGTTTGAAAAGCGGGTCATTCTAATTAGATATGATTTTTCGACCTCGACCTTCGCCATTTTCCGAAATGCTAATCGTTCCCAGCTTCCCGGTTGACCCATACACGCATACTATCTATTCAAGAGAATCTTCTATTACTTACAAGGTGTCTCAGTGTAGACAACTCTAGCCTCAATATAGTAGATATTGGGACAGACAGAAAATCGATTGAAACCGAAGGACATTTTCAGTTCTATTGCCTCTGCTTTTTAACCTCATACAAGAGCATGATCTGCCCCTCAAAACGGATTATAATCCTTTGTCACTCGGAACGAGGCTCATCCCCTAATGGTATAACTCGTCACAAGACAGAGTCATAGTCCTAACATGTCAGTTACAAACATCCCATCGCACTATTGCTGTTTTGGTTCCTCTCTCGACATTCTGAAGCACATTAAACCGACAACAGGCCCTCAAGGTGGCTATTTCATTGATAGGGATGCATGGGGTGTTCACGGAACTCGGACGCTACCTATCGAACTATCGTGACACTGTCAGTGTAATATACATGGGATGAAGGACATTCCCCCATGCCATAATCGCAATACACTGCTCATAATACTACTTCAATCAGCGGTCGATGAAACGCTGCTTACTTTCTGGTTGCTATTTTGACACCGAAATGACTTTTCTGCTAGAAAATAGCGATGAACCTCCTGACGGCATGTTGAAGATAACATTGCTATCTACTATTCAGTAAAATACGCTAATAGAACATCGAGACTGCGATTTATGTTGGCAGAAGACAATATTTTGGTAATACTAGCATTCTACTTCCAAAAAGTATGACTAATAAAGCAGAGTTTTCGACTAATTACAATATCCAGGACGACATGAAATTTATTGTGCTATCCTTCTAACGATTTATGTACCACCGAAGCAGCAGAATCAACTTCGTTTGTAATATATATATACAGGTCACTCTTGAACACATACTGAGACAGTGGGCTTGATGACCTGCCTATTCTGCCCTCCGTAATTTTTGGGGGAGAGATCCAATGTTGCCACTGCTAGCAAACTTGCTCACAGTCAGCAGTTCCTTTGACATTTTCAGCGTTCGAGTATAAACATGATTATCAAACTCAATTCCCTCACTATTTTAACAAGCAGACAGAATATCTTGATTGACTGCTAGTTTTCCAAAAAGGCCAAAGCTTCGCTCGTTATCATTCTGCTTCCAGTTTTGGTCATCATATTCAAATGCATAGACCGCTACGCTTGTGTCATCTCGACACGCACAATTAAGGCTCAGCAGAGCCAAAATTTCATTCGAAATAGTTGGAATAGCTGCTTTGTTAGAAGTCCCGCGTGATGGCCAACCAGACCTTCAACGGTTTTGCTTGAGTCAAGTTCTGTCATTGAAGCATATGCAATACCGGACACACACTCTGTAATCATGACTTTCTTCCCTGGACAGGCCTTTTTCAGTGCTGGTACAGCAGTTTTGAAAACAAAATCTCCGGTTTGATCTGCTCGCACTAGCCCATCGTAAAATGCGCTATAAAAAATCCCTGAACTGTGTTCGAAATTATTTGTCGAGAAACCCACATACTGAGCATTAGCCGCTACAAAATCGCCACCGCAGAGTATCGGGTTGTCGCGAATTGTCGTCCATGAATGTACAGTTGATACTGGGGTCGCTACTCCAACGGACCTAAGATATTCTGATAGTTATCGTTCAGGAATCAGTTATACGAAGTATCTTGTGTAGCGGATGCGATATTTTACGCACTCTTCACATCGTTGACTTTTGCTGCAATATTGCTCGCGCTATCACTAGCCTGTAAGGGTTAAGTAACTTTCTGTATTGCTATAGAATTGAAACGTACTTCATTCCCGACGGTCAAACCAACGTATCTAGAAGCTCCATATTTCGAGTAGGCCGTATGAAATATGTGCATGTCGTTGCTTCAGAAAATCATGAGTCAAGTATCAATCACAGCATGAGAAAAAGCGTACCTAATTGCAGCAGAATTCGAAGCCACAGATCCCTAGTAATACAAAAAATTGGCCCGACATCGAGAGAAAAGGGTTCATCAGGACTCACGCTATAGTAAATCCCAGCCAGGATAGTTAACCCATTTGCAGTGGCGGCTAAAGAAGCCCTGTTCAGAGCATCGCAATCAAACCCGACAACACGAATGGACTTGAATCCATTGTCTTTTGCATCACTTGCTATAGTATTCCACTAAAGATGGGACAATAAATGTTGCTAACTTATCAAGAGATCAATAACATTATATACCTGGGCTTGAGTACGACAGGTGTAAGTGGAAGTACCACCAATGCCGTTTGAAGTGGCAATTCCAGCGAAGTGGTTGGCTCCCAAAGCATGTGCCACCAGACTGGCAAGACAAAATGCGATCCGTCTCATGATTATGGACGAAGAGTCAAAGTGGGGGGGATTGGCAACCAGATCATTAGGAAGTATTTTTTAAATTTATATGCTGATATGCCCTCGGAATTAGTGGAAGTCTGGACGGCAAAAATAGAGTGTCGAAGAAACTTTATCATTCGTCAAGGCGTTCTAGTCCGTGCTTCGTGTTAACAATATCGAAAACCCAACAGATTGCAAAAAAAAAAAACTGGAAGGTTCGAATGATAAATCTTAAGTCAATAGTACGAAAGATCCAGTATGGCTGAGGCTCTTGTGAATGTCGTCACAGTCAAGCCGGCATGTAATGGACATTATGCGCCCCATAGTTCAAGATCTGTTTGGCATTATCCGCTGTATCAGCTAGAATCAAAACGTAATAAATATTCCCTCGGGTTTTGCGTATATGGAGGAGGTTCAATCACTGGCAGAAATTTGTTGGACACCGTACAAGCTTGATAGAAGGTGATGTGGTAGATTGACATCGAACAAGTAGACTCATAGGGGTTGATCAGCTCAAAGAAGTTGCATATCCCGAAAGAGTATACGAATAGCTAGATTTTTCTTCGGATAGAGGATGGCGTTGACTCATAGAGATGTAAGGAGCTTGCAGTTTAATACATTGATACATGATGGGAGGAATAAGCTGGAAATGAAAAGCAAATGTGGATTTCCTTGGTTGCTGTTGTTGTATTCAAAGGGCAACATACGATGCAGCCAAATAAAGGTGCCTGGGCCACATTTGGCCGAGGCTCAGTTGAATGATTTCTGACCACGAAAGAAGAAGACGAATATGCATGGTAGACACCAGAGTTAAATTATAACTAGTAGAATGAGAGTGTAAATTTATCCTGAGTTTATAATGCCTAAACGTGTATTTAATAATCCAGAGCGAGAATTGATAGCGCGAGCTAAGGAGGGGAGTAGCAGAGCTAGAAGATCAAGTAAGGGATGCATATGTAACAGCAGTTTTAAAAATATAGAAGACGAAATATCAAGTGCCAACAAATCTCTAATTTGTAGGAGAAGTAACGGTAACCAGCGGAGGGGTTTGTCTCTTCCTGCTTCTACCTACATCCTCACCATCGATACGAACAAGTGGTTCCTCTGTCAAGAACGTCCCTTCGCTCGAAGAGGGCGCTTGCTCTTCTTCATCAACTGGTACATCGTGTCCAGCATACAACCCGCTTCCATGCTTGTACATTGGCAGGCGTACAAACGTGAGCAGGATGAAAGAAGCAGTGATGGTTCCCACGGACACAAAAAAGATAGCACGAGGGAAGGTGGCTACCGTCCTCGCATATACAAGTCCATATAATGAAGGACCGAGGATCTGAGAGCTACAGGAAGAAATATTCAGCACGAATTTCCCTATCGAAATCTAGCAGAAGACGTACCACAACGCCTGAATAACACTTAATGCACCGAACAACCTCCCCGACTCTGTTCCTCCTCTACGAGCATACAGTGCTAGCGTAACACTCTGCACAGCCGGGCTGAACCCTGTTCCAAACGAGCCTAGCATCCCGAAGACGGTGAACGACAATGGCGTCGTCGCAAGGCCCATGAACGTATACGCGATGATCTCCACGGCAAGCGATGCACGTGCGAGGCCAAGATCGAAAGCAGGAGAATGGATCTCCTTCTTACTCGTCTTGAGAGTTGACGGGCTTGAGGAAGTAGCGGCTTCATCGTGGCTTGTCGTCCTGGAAAGAAGAGGTTCTGTTTCAGTGGGTTTTGCTGGGAGTTCGATTATTATTGGTGCAGGTTTGAAGAGTTTGATGGCAACTGGGTGTATCATTATTCTATGCACGCTGTCAATGTGGAAAGATACGATACTTACTAGGCAGAACTGCAGTCAGGAAGAAAGCACGCGTAGCACCGATAAGACTAAGCCAATAGCCAAGCTGAAAGTGCCCACTTGAGCATCAACGTAGATCGATGAAACAATTAGACGTACAGTCTCTGAAGTCCATCCAAACTGTGAAGCCGCATACTGAAATTTAACAGAATACGATCCCTAAAACAACGCGTTAACACGACGGGCAGCCTTACCTACCATAAATAACACACACCATCATCGAAATCGTAAGCCCATACCCAAGAGCCATCAACGTCAAATTCCAATCCCTTTTTGGCTTCTTCAGCGGGTTCCTATTCCCGCTCTCAGGCTTAACCTCAGGCATGAATATCGTTAAGGGGCTCAAGAACGCAAATAAGCGCTTGAACCACATGAGGAAGCCTACAGCGGGGTTTTGCTGCCTATCTCGGGCGGTGTCTTCGAGTTCTTGTGCGTATTTGATTTTGGAGCGGTCTCGACGGGCTTGGGGGAGGGATTCGGGGATAACGAACCAAACGAGGAAAGCGTAGAGGAGGTGCATGCATGCGGCAACGTAGAAGACGGAGAGGACTTGACCGGTTGCTCGGATGAGGAGGGAGCCGATGGTAGGTCCGATGGCCATGCCCGTGAAGAGGAGTCCCAGCGAGAGGGAAAATACGCGAGATCTAGATGGTATGAGGATATGCAAATGTATAAGTGGAAAGAATAGGCTACCTGTTGCTCTCATTACTAGTATCAGCCATGTACGCGTGCATAGCTGCTATCGCGCTGGTCATACCTTAAAATAGACATCTCTCAGTACTCGTTTCTAATTATCAAAATACTTGACTTACCACCCAAGCAGCCCTCCACAATTGGACCAACCAATAAAAACCAATACCCACCAGGCATATACTTAGAGAACTTGGCCACCAAAATAAAATTCCAGTCCGTCAGGAGTAGCCCGACGATCGAGATGCCCATAACGCGTGTGCGCCCATGGCGGTCCGAGAACTACAACCGGTAACAGGTCATAACAGAGAACGCTGAGAGGATAGAGAGACGTACTGCACCCCACCACCCTGTGGTTACGCAGCTCAGGATTCCCATGGATGCCGTTATCACTGTGAGGTGCATGAATCAGCGGTTTGACGTAAACGCCAATAAAAATAGAACGGCTCAATACACGCGGCGGGTGACGTCTGCACGGCAAGAAATCTGGATAGCACTTACCAGCAGTAAGTTTCGCGACTGCCGCTCCAACGACTGGGTCTGTAGCGCAGGGGTTGGGTTTCGAGGGGCTAGCGGTGAGCTTGACGGACCCGTAACGCGAGTTGGAATCGTGCTCCGGTAGGTAAACACGATCCAGGCCCAGATCAATAGTAGGAACAGTCATGTTAACGGTGGCGGAAAACACGCTGGGAGCATCGTCTCCAAAACGCATGTAGGGCGGTTTTACGGGGAAGGCCTGCTTGAAGATATCAGGCTTGTGCACGCTACACGCTAGTGTCGTGTATATTTCGATTCTAGGGGCTATCGTCGCCGACATGGCGATTGATGTAAACGGCACTATGCCTAACAGCCTGAAATATTTGTGGTCAGCGAAATATGTGTAAATATTTCGATAGCACAACATACCACCAGGGCGACGGTCTCTTCCACCACGGTGCTTTGGCGATCTTGTCGCCTTCTTCGTGGTCCTGATAGACATCTTCGCCAATAGGTGTGTCTTCCAGTTCGTGGTGGTGATGAACAAATTCATTGAGAAGCTCTGTCGCTTCTTCACCTACCGGACCGTCTGGTAGAATTAAGCTCTCTGCCTGAGGTACGTACGGGACAGAACTATCGGTAGTGTGCCTAGAGTTGGTGGGACGTGATTCGCGGGACATGGTGGTTTCTGGAGAGGTTCGTCTGGTGGGACTCCAGTGAGATGGCCACACGACAGAGGCTGAAGAAGAATCTATCGATAGGCACTACGACTTAAGCTCACTCAGCTGGCTCACGCATGGCGTAGCGTTTGTGGATTAGTGGATTGCTCGCAGATTACTAATTTCGTATGACATTTCCCTTGGCGTAATGTCATATATCAACCTCCAGCCAATCAGCGTTTGTGATCCTCCCTGCAATCAAATCTGATAACGGCTGCATCTCCCTTCGTCATCGCGCTTATCTTATCTCTTTGGCCTCTCTTCCAGAACTATGGTCAGTACTTCCTTAGAGTCTTCATTTTCTCCGTTCATCCCTGAGTCCTGACCTCGAAATGTAGTCTCAAACTGTCGATATTCCCCAGACTATCAAGGATTCTCTCCGCAAGTTTCGCTTCGCAAGGCGTAATGCAGGAAGTGCAGCGATCGTGATCAAGATAAACAAGCAGAAGCTCATAATGGAGGAGGTGGAGCAGTTCGACAATATTAGCATTGAGGAACTTGCTGAGGGTACGTGAATTACTCATATGTATTGGAGCCACTCTAATAGGAAGACAACTCCTTTAGAACTACCGGAGAATTCACCAAGATACGTGGTCCTGTCACACGAACTCAAGCACAACGACGGCCGTACTTCCTTCCCTCTCGTCCTTCTTAACTGGGCTCCAACAACGAGCGAGATAGGTATGATGACTCTTCACGCGAGTGCGCTCATAAATTTCCAGAACACCGTAAGTTCACTCACTTTTGTCTCTCTAACTCAGATCTAACGCGATTTCAGGCCGATGTTAGCAAAGTTATCGAAATTCGCGATGGTCCTGAAGGTCTCACTAAGGAAATTGTTAATTCGAAGCTTGCTTAACTGAACGTCAGACGAAGATAACCTGGAATTAAAACAGATACCTGTATGTATGTACCAACACCATATTAACTATTTGGACTTTGATAGTGTATCTTTTGGCAATTTACCATACTCTCAAAATATTTCTAGACCGTTATGGATAATATGCAAGCAAATGTACGCAATGTATATTCTGACTATATTTCAAAAAACGGCAGTCCATCACACCGCCACCTGAATTTGTCCTTGATATGATAATAGCCTTTACACCGCCTCTCCCTTGATGCTATGATTAACTCACCGACAACTGGCATGAGGTCAGGGGTGCTTCACAATACCCCAGATTAAAGCGCTTCGATTGAAATCTACAATGTTCAGGAAGTTTCCCGACATTCCCACCGCACCCAACTGTCAATGCCTGTTGAAGAGTGAATACGACGGCAAACTATTCAACCTGCTGCAATGATTACCGTCTTTGTTTTCCTTTTGACAGCGTTGCTTCAGAACGCTCTTGCCGGCCCATCCCCAAGTCCTACATGCACAGTTACCGCAACATCGGCTACAGCGCTCGACGGTGAGCTTGCCTTCGAAGCATCGACAGAGCTTCGTAGCATATGGGATATTATCTGGAGTTGTGCAGCGACGATCTTCGCATGCACATTTCTCTCTATACACCCTAATATCCCGGCCCCAGATGAATCATGGTGGAAAGTAACGCGAAGACGGACGAAGATAATGATATACGCCATCATCGCGCCGGAGATGGTCATTTGGTGGGCAATGCGCCAGTGGGTTGGTGCTAGGAAAGTGGCGAGGGATTATGAAGGTATGTTCTTTGCCACAGTCTCCAGGACCTGGTAAACTTGTGTTTTAGCCCATGGATGGACCAAAACACATGGATACTTCGTCCAAATGGGTGGATTCATGCTCTTCGAAAACGGCATTCCGTCACGTACGCTTCTCCTCCCAGAGCTCGAAGATCTCATGAAAGAAGGTAATGTCGACCTCCCCGATGTCACTGAGGACGATATCGAAGACAAGAGCAAAGGCGATATCCTGTCTAAAGGACTCGTGCTCCTTCAAACCTCGTGGTTTATCGTACAATGTATAGCGCGTGGGATACAGGGCCTGGCTTTGACAGAACTCGAGCTCGTTACATTGGCTTTTGCAGTGCTCAACGGCGTGATGTACTTCCTGTGGTGGAATAAACCTCTGGACGTGAAGTGTGCGGTGCCAGTCCATCTGAAAGAAGACATTCGGTCTAAGTCTAGGGTTGGGAATGGAGGAATTGTGACGATTAACGAAAAGGCCGTTGAAGAGGAGTGGGAGAGCGAGAGGAAGAAAGAAGCCGATGAAGCAGAAAAAATCGGAGGAAAGTCAAAAAAGCGCGATGTCGTTAGACTTGCGATTACGACAATAAAGAGCTGGACGTTTTGGATTCCCCGTGTCCTTGGTTCCATGTTTGCAAGCATAACCGACTGCCATTGCGACTCCAGATTCTGGTGGCCTGTCAAACTTCTGCGCTATATCCTTAAAGGATTCATAAACCTAAGCATAGCAGCACTTCATCCACTCATCGACATGCTTGGTGCAGACCGCTCCGATTTCATCGAACCGGGTGTAAAACGCGTCAGCACTTTCTATGCCTCCAAAGCAGCAGACGACCGAGACGACATCATGGCCTCCATATCCGCCGTCATTGCAGCCGTCTTCGGCGGCATCCACTGTATAGCATGGTCTTTCCAATTCCCATCCTATCAGGAGCGGATCCTCTGGCGGGTCTCCTCGCTCATCATCGTGGCCGTTCCGATCGTATTCTTGTTCACGTGCATTATGAACAATGTTACCTCCACAACCATAGAGAAATACTGGGAAGCTATCGAACCAGTGTTCAAGTACACTGTCCTGCTCGGAGTGGTTTTCTACATCTTTGCGCGGCTTATCTTGCTGATGCAGGCCATAATCTCGCTAAGGTCACTGTCATCAGGAGCCTATGAAACTGTACAATGGATTACATTCGTGCCACATATATGACTTGAAGCTCACTGGAAAGCGTGACTTCAACATGCAGGCCATTAGGAGACTTACGTAGCCGGCAATCTCAACGTTGCAATCGCTTCAGGCTGCCCACGCGTTCAGAAGAAGTAGAAAATTGGATGCAATTGAAAAAGCAGCGTTGGCCTACTATCTGCATGCTCTATTAGAAACTGCGGATTCCAAGAGTATTGTAACTCACAAATACCGTTTGACCAGAACTCAGCACCTCCCTACGGCGTGTGCTTACCACCCGTCGTACACCGTATAAATTTTAACTCCGATTTGTACACCTCGCTCCGGCAACCGAAACTACTTGTTTTGATATCCACGAACTATCCGGCGTGATTACGCAGCACGTACGGGAATGTGGTTGAGAGGGAGAGTGAGGGAGAGGGCTGACACCAGTGGTAGTGATTGAACGCGGGTCGAGTGTACAGACTGATGCACAGAGTTAGGGCTAAATCACATGTATTCTAAATCTCGACTCCAATGTTACTTCATTAATACTATGGCTTGAAACGGCTTCTTCATCCTCAGTCCTTCCTCCCTACAAGTAACATATGTTCTTGTCATGTACAATAGTACCGACGTCCTACGCTGCACAGCTGGGCGCATCCCAATTCTTTGGACTCCTGAAGAGGGAGTTGAACGAGCCGCGAGGAATTAGGAATGGGGATTGGTGAAATTTCAAAATGGACGAGTCTGACAGCAACCAGTGTCCTACTTGGATGCAGTATCAGCACGACATAAATATCAGGAATCTTTCCAACTCACGAATACAGGATTCAATTCTGGTACGCATCCATGATACCAGCTAGAATCCAACAATTGCCTACGACGTATACCAACCCTCGTATCCACAGTCCAAAGAATACATTTTGTCCGAGAAACTCCAGCTTGTACGCCTCACTTAACCAAAGTGCCTGCATTCCTAGCCATACGCCTAGGTACGCGATTGTGCGCGTCCACGATACTGATAGCTTGGGAAGGAGGAGCGGGAGGAGGAGGAGATACCAGAGGAAGTACTGTATGAGGATAAGCGTCAGAGAGATGAAGCATGTTGGATAGCGGACATACCTGTGACGTGCAGACTTTGTTGAATACAACGAAGACGACCGTCTGTATGAACCACGCAAATACAAGGTCCTCTTTCTTTCGTCCAAAGAGCAATCCAGTGCCTAGAGCAAGGCTCATCTGAGGAACAAAACTCGTCAACGGCGAGCGTAGGATTCGACTCCATAACGTGATTCCTTCCGGAACAGCAAGCTCGCTAAATGAAGGGTACGTGAGATAGGTGAGGTAAAAGTATGGCGAGAAGTTATGGCGATGGTCGAGTCGGTGGAGATGGTAGAGGTAGGATTCGTATAAGAATGGATATCCCCAACTGTAAAATAATGAGCATGGTTGAATCAAATAAGAGAGAACGCATATACATACATAGCATAACATCCCACTCCGAGCAGCATAAACGTTCCAGCGCTGATCACACCAAACCCGACTGTCCTCGCATTCACCAGTGTTCGCAGATACCCTTTCAGGCCACCACCATACCCGCTACTAGCGCCAATAATCCCCAAGCAGCTGACTCCATAAATGACAGGATATATCTTCCAATGCGTGCTCAACCCAAGCAGCACAGCAGCAGCATTCCAGCGCCCTTTCAACGCTGCATACAGCGTAGCAAGGACGAACAGGGAGAGCACCGACTCGGAAGAGCCACGCGTGGAGATGGAGAATACGAGTGGGTTGAGAAGATGGACTGCAGCGTAGATCGTGGCGAGTTTCTGGCGTCGTTTCAGTATGTTCCTTGGGGAGAGAATAAACTTCTGTGGGTTTGGTTCTTTACGGCGAATAGACGGCAGGATTTCAGAGACGAGGAGTTTGTAGATCAATACACCGTTGATGATATCGCATAATGCGAAGAGATATTTCCCGAATGAAGGGTGTAGCCAGTCGTTCGGTGTGAGTAGGAGGGCGAGGAGGGGGGTGTACCGGTAGGTCTCGCGAGTATATGGGCTACCATCCGACGCGTCAGAATTCTTTCAGCATAACTTTGAGCAGCATACTCACTTCCCAAATTCCAGTGAGTACCCAAATATATCTTTCAGTGGTCCTTGCGCACGATTGGCATCGCCAGGTCCGGGGTGTAGGATGAACTGCGCCGCGTCACTGAAGACGCGGTAATCCACGTCAGTGTATTTTACGAGCGAGCGTGCATCGTGCCATTCACTGTATAGAATGAGCAAGACTCGGAGAAGTATAGAGATAAGCAATATAATGCGGAAGGAAGGGAACGGTGATTGTGCAGGAGGGAAACTCATGGCATGAGCATGGTGGTGTGAATACACCTGTAGGGTTAACAGTTTCGCAGTGGTTACACGCTTATTTGTGAAGTTAGCTTTCGAAGAATCTAGCTTCTACACTTTAATACGCAGGGTTGCGGATATCTTCTTAAGTTCTCGGACGTGGTTATATCTCAGACTAGAATGCATAAAAAACTACCGACAGGCAGACAAGAAGGGTGTGTTACTAGTAAAGTAGGTAGACTCCTGGTTGGAGGGCATATGAGTAAGTGTCTACGGAGAGTAAGGAAGTATTTAGATCTGGAAGTAAAAGAAATGTTAGTCAAAGGCCTGTCCAAGGTAAGGTAAACGGTGCTCACATATTGCGAGACCCAGCGGAAACCTAGAGCGAAAAGAGCGTCAGAACTGAGGAATATGGAATGTAAAGCTGCTCACCCTCTCCGTACCCTTGCCTCTGCACAACTGAGCACATGAAGATCTCAATGGGACGAATGTCGCTGAGAGGAACTTTGCCCTATGACTGTGTGTCAGTAAACTGATGCAGTCAAACAAGCCACGCGCGACTGACCTTGCCCGTTGTCTGGTAGAGTCCAAGATGATGCCTCAGCTCCTCCTCGCTAACTGCGCCGGGAGCATCAATCTTGTTACCGAGAACGAGGAAGGGGACCTTGGAGAGTTCTTCGATGGAAAGGAGGGCGTCGAGCTCGGCTTTTGACTCTGCGAAACGCTCAAAATCGGCGCTGTCGACGAGGAAGACGATACCATCGACTTCGGGGAAGTAGTCGCGCCAGAGACGGCGAGCTAAGAGGAGAGCAAGGTGTCAAAGGAGGTACGGGTAAGCAGTGTGCAGCAACATACCCTGTTGATGTCCACCCAAATCATAGGTAGTGAACTTCACGTTTCCAATAGCAAGTTCCTCCGACGCTAGATAGACAAGAAAATTAACGACCGGTCGACGTGGTGCAAGAAAATGGCGCATACTCGGATGAAGTGTGGGTTGCAGAGTCGCGAGCCTGTCATTTTTGAGCATGTGCAACAATGTCTGTAGAACTCCTCAGTATACACTCCTCATAGTCTCCAGAACATGCACATACAGTCTTTCCGGCATTATCAAGTCCAAGGAAGAGAATTTTGGCATTCTTGTGCATTAGACCTATCTCCAGCGTTCAATGACATTTCAGCGCACTTCAAGCTGGAAAACATACCGAGCTGCGCAAGGACATCCCAGAACCAGTTGATGATAAACATAATTAGTGGGTAAAGAGGGAGGATACGTCAAACAGTGGATAGGAGAATTGAAATAAGGGCGACAAAGTCGAAGACGTGGAATTGCGTGGAAACGATTCAAACGAACGGCGAGGGGCACGTATACGTCACAGTGATCGTCACGCGTCAGCCTGTCACGCACTTTGAGCGCGCACTCATGGACCATGGACCAGGCTTATCCGCGGTTTCTTTTTAATTCTTTTGTTTTTCACTTCAAAATCATTGGAACTCGCATGAAATTGATATATAAAAAATGCGGTACAGAAGGTAGTTAACGTTCATGTCGCTATCCAAAAGTGACACATCCTCCTCAACCAACTTGAACGAAGTAATCGTTCCTGACTGAACTTCCTTGGCCCTTGAATCTCGAGTCTACTTTTCTATCGTCTCTCATCCTACACGGAAATAGACGCTGCAATCTTCCTACGTGTACCAACCTGCCTTTGACACGACGAATACGTGAAGGACACGCAATGACAGAATGCCAGTCATTACAATCGTGATCGGTGTCGTGGATTCTGTGTATCTTCCTCCTGAAAGGCGTGCAGAACTTCTGTAACTGTGTCAAATGGCGGATATATGATCTCGATATCCATGCCATCATCCCTCTTGCAGTCCGTTTTAAAGGGATCAGCAACGCTTCAGTTGCCATGTAAGATGGGCTACTTCCAATTGCAAAAATAGGCCGTGGCCTGGGTCTGGATATAAGCTCGACGCCGTGGATATTTCGGTTGATAATAAGGTCGAGTCGACGCAAGATTGAAGTACTACTATGTACTATGCAGAATATTAGTGTAATCCACGATGAGCAATAATTACGAAAACTAACCTCAGTTGCGTTCACAAGTGAAGCCATTATCGGGTAACTTCCTAAGAGACACGACAGCAAGGCAGAGAAGAAAAACGCGTCTAAGAATGTCAACGATATTTGACTCTCATTCGCGAGGGGCTCAGTTGGGCGCCGAGTGTACTTCTAGTTGCTAGTTGTGTTGCGGAGAGCATTGGTTTACTTTTAATATACATTTATCTTCCAAGCTAGCTAGGCAGCATGGCAATATGCAGCTTTACACTGGCTAAAGACATCGAAATGATCCATGTTGTGCTAGCAACTTATGCCCGAGTAACAATCTGAACGCTGAAGCTAAGGGTATTTTTTCATCGAGCACTCTTCAAATCCTGAAGTATGTCAGAGTAAGAGTCATCCGAGAGTGAATCGGGGTGCCAAGATGAAGGAAACCCAGGCAAAATGCCAGAAATGAAATTCAGCAAATGGTTGAAAGAGAACTAAGGTCGAGGCCAATGTTTGGCTATGCTTGCCAAGATCCTCCACATGCCACGTGTCTGAATTACTCGCGCTTGCCAAAAGTAACCGTGATCAGCTTTTGAACAAATAACTTTTGACAGGGAAATTTTCTTACTATGGTCTCTGAGGGTGAAATGTA
>ML213613.1:429756-440891 GCA_004379715.1 Crucibulum laeve | reverse complement strand
AAGGTTATGTCAATACTAGTTACAGGCAAGAGCAGGTGACATCAATGCTGCAGCAGGAGAGATGGCGAGCTGGGCAGCTATGTGAATGCATGGGAGACACAGCAAGTTGGGCAGGCTATGCAAATGTACAGGAAAGATGGCAGGTTGGGTGGGCTATGCAAATGCATGGGAGAGACGGTGGGTTGGGCAGGCTATGCAAATGCATGGGAGAGATGGCGAGTTGGGTGGGCTATGCAAATGCACAGAGGAGACGGCAGGTTGGGTGGGCTATGCGAATGCACAGAGGAGACGGCAGGTTGGGCAGGCTATGCAAATGCACAGGGGAGACAGCAGGTTGGGCAGGCTATGCAAATGCACGAGAGAGATGGCAGGTTGGGCAGGCTATGCAAATGCACGAGAGAGATGACGGGTTGGGTGGGCTATGCAAATGCACAAGAGAGACAGTGGGTTGGGTGGGCTATGTGAATGCATGGGAGAGACACCGGATTGGGTAGGATGCTACCATCGACACTACACTGCTGGAATGCAGGAGGGTGGGGCAAGTCAATGCTACATATCTGTTGGTGGGTGGGGCATGTCAATGCTACACTGTAACTGTTGGTGCTGGCAGTTCACGTACCTAGTGGGTCCCCCCTACACAGGTCTCCCGACGCCCCTAGCATCTCCTACTGACCATTGTGCATGGTTGATATTGTTGTCAATGGTTGTTGAGGGTGGTGATGACGGGCATGGGGTGTGGTAGAGAAGAAGGCTGGTGGTGACAGCAAACAGGAGAAATGGTGGTGGAAAAAGCCGGAGCAAACAATGCATACACAAAATAAAATCATGTGATCTTACCATTTTAGAACATTCAACAAACATTGAATTAATAGTATTAATAATTCAAATCAATTAAAACATTATTGCTTCATACATTAAATATATTATTATTCATTAAATATATCACTATACAAGGAGTCTATGTAGTGTAGAGTGGACTATACATGGACTTTAGATGAGTGGACTTGCAAGGAGTATACATGGATCATTCCAAAAAAGGAGGAATCCACCTAAAGTATACATGGATTAAGTAGACTACATGTACATTAAGTATACATAAATTGAGTGGTGCACCACCAAAAATTAGTTCACATAGAGTATACATGGAGTCCATGTATAGTCCATAAAGTATACATGGACTCTATGTATACCCTAAGGTCAGTGTCACAAGCTTGGATTGAATGCTAGAACTCCATTATTGTTGTCAATGACTCATTTGGTTGTGAATTGAAACATAATAAGTAATATATTATTCACAGCTTTGAGATTCATTCCTAAAACAATAAAGTTGCAGTCAGAGCATGTATACATGGTATAGAGTATTCTTATACATATTCACAAATTGTTGGTTATCATTACTACTTCTACAATGCAAGCACCTGCTCATCCCATGCAACCCCTCTAATTAGAGGTGTAGTAAGCATCCAACTACACCTCTAGTTAGAGTGATTTATTTCGGCTCCCCCTGCAACATATAATTGTTCTTTAACATTATCTTTTGGACTTAGAAAAGAATTGGTTGGTGAGGCATGTGGCTGTTGCCAGCACATCACTGTTGTCACTGGCACTCATCACTGTGCCTGGCATTGATCAGCATCTCTCCTGCCCATCATTCATGTCTTTGATGCTGTTGGCTGCCCATCACCCACCATATCAGCCTTCCTCCTCCCCCGCTCATCATCCACAACAATGAGCATGCTGCTTGTGAAAGTTTTTAAATAATAAAATGTAAAATAAATATGTGTAAATAGACTTTGTCTGGGCACTTGCCTACTGGACCCTTGATATGCCATCATCAGTTGCCATTGGCACCCATCACCATGTCTGGTAGTGATTGGCATCCCTCCCACCCATCATTCATGCCCTTGGTGCTGTTGGCTGCCCATCACCTGCCCTATCAGCCCTCCTCCTCCTCTGCTCATCATTCACCACAATGAGCACACTACTTATAAAAGTTTTTTAAATAATAAAATGTAAAATAAATATGTGTAAATAGACTTTGTCTGGGCACTTGCCTACTGGACCCTTGATATGCCATCATCAGTTGCCATCGGCACCCTTCACTGTGTCTGGTAGTGATTGGCATCCCTCCCACCCATCATTCATGCCCTTAATGCTGTTGGCCGCCCATTGCCCACCCTGTCAGCCCTCCTCCTCCTCTGCTCATTGTTCACCACAATGAGCACACTACTTATAAAAGTTTTTAAATAATAAAATGTAAAATAAATATGTGTAAATAGACTTTGTCTGGGCACTTGCTTACTGGACCCTTGATATGCCATCATCAGTTGCCATCGGCACCCTTCACTGTGTCTGGTAGTGATTGGCATCCCTCCCACCCATCATTCATGCCCTTGATGCTGTTGGCCACTCATTGCCTGCCCTGTCAGCCTTCCTCCCCCGCCCCCCCACTCATCATCCACCACAATGAGCACACATCTTGTGAAAATTTTTAGATAATAAAATGTAAAATAAATACATATAAATAAACTTTGTCTGGGCACTTACCCTCTGGACCCTTGATATGCCATCACCAGTTGCCATCAGCACCCATTGCTATGCTTGGTGGTGATCAGCATCCCTCCTGCCCATCATTTATGTGCTTGACACCATTGACCACCCATCACCTGCCACCTCAGTCCTCCTCTCCCACCCATTGTTCACCACAATCAGCACACATCTTGTGAGAATTTTTAGATGATAAATTCTAAAATGAATATACATAAATAGACTTTGTCTAAGTGCTTGCTTAGTGAACCCTTGATATGCCATCACCATCAGTCCCATTGCCATTCCTGGTGGTGATCGGTATCCCTCCTGCCTATCATTTATGTACTTGATGCCATTGACTACACATCACCTGCCCTGCCAGCCCTCCTCCCCCTCCTGCTCATTGTCTGCCATGATGAGCACTGAAAATTTTTAGATAATAAAATGTAAGATAAGTACGCATAAATAAACTTTATCTGGGTGCAAATATAGTCATAAATTGCATGAGAAGAAGTTAGAGGGTATACAGCAGTTCAAGTGCATGAGAAGAGGGGGTTAGAGGGGAGGATTCTGTAGGTGCATGGTGGGAGTAGAAGCTATGCATGTAGGAAGAATTAAAACACCCATCAATTAACAAAGTAGATTGTTTGAATGCTTAGGGACTCACTTTCAAAAAGGCTCCTCATTGTCTTCCTCACTTTCATCCACAAACTCAGTGCTCTTGGGCATTGGTGGGATTTGCACAGCAACACTATCCTTCACATTTCTCCTGCATGTCTTCTTCTTTTGCCTTGGACAGGATCCCTCTCTGCTGTTGCTCTCTCCCTCTGACTCTTCACGCTGCTGCTTGTTTGACTTGTTTGGTCTTTGTGCCTTTCCCTTATCAGATCTCTCCTTCCTCTTCTTCACCTGAATCATGCCACTTGCCAGCTGCTCTTCCAGCTTCTTTGCATGCACCTCCCTTTGCTGCTTTGAGAGCTTGATCCATTTGCACTCTCCACACTTCAATGCATCACAGAGTGACCGCACTTCCTCAATGGCAGTGATCTTTGATGGGCTCTGGAAGACAATGCCTTCTGGCCATCCCCTCAACTCAATGCCATAGTTAGTGGGTTCATATGCAGTGTTGCACCTGTACTTAATTGTGAGCTTTCTTTCCAGAATATAGTGTATCCACCTACTTAGCCCATTGCTAATCATGGCTGTGCACTCAGTTCAAAGGCGTTCAAGTGTTTCTGCTGGTGTACTGGCTATTTCAAAAAGCATGGTGGTAAGTGCATTTCTGTCAGCATATTCAGAATTCTCTCACTCTTATCCTGTGTGCAGGCCCAAAGCTCAAATTTTATAACCATTTCAGCAGGTGTAATGCACAAGGTATTGGTTAAAAATGATAGTGTGCCCTCTGAGTCCAGCCACCCAGGTGCAATGGCATCATGGACATGTCCTTGTGTGAAGAATGCAAAGCCAACTGCCCCACAATGTTCAAAAAGATTTCCCATCTATTCAAGCAGGTAAGTTGCCATTGGACTGAGCATGTAGCTGGCTAGTACTTACTTCACTTTCTATGCAAGAAAGCGATGCATTGTAGTCCACCATAGCCACCCTATCTGAAGCCCGTGCACCTGTCTTTCTAAGAGCATGCAACTGCTTCAGCTCTTCAAGCAGGGCCTTGTCATCCAGGGCCTCTCCATCACTGCCATGAATGCCCTCCACCTCTAGTCGATTGCAAATTTCTGCCATGCTATATTGCTCCCCAGGTTCATGACCTAAAATTCATCATTATAAGTGATCTATTCCATTACACCTGAAGCCATCACTGACCTGCATTCAATTCTTTTGATAGGTGTGAGACCTTGGCATTCTGGAGGTTGGATTTGTGCAGAGCTTTGGTGGGCAGTGTACTGGAGAGGAGATGGCATGCCTTCTCCTCCTTCAAGCTATACTTGTTGGCTAAACTCTTGACTAGGTCCCTTTGGTAAACTTTAAAGGCATCAACCTCATCTTCTAGTTGTGTGGTCATTTCCTTTTTCATTGCATGCCTGGTTGCATCACTGGCCTTTTTTTCTGCACTCCTCTGCATGACATTTTTCCTTGCTGGTATAATGTCCTTGGTGGGATTACGGGAGGCATGTGTTGATGGCTCATCAACATGGTTGGCTAGGGCATTTTCATCTGCCATGGGTTTATGAGTGATGAGAAGGTTAGTCCAAGTGGCAATTGCTGATTCCATCTCCAGACACAAATGTATTCAAAAAATTGGCAAGTTTTGTTTGCATATGTAGTGTTTCCATTAGTAAGACAATTGTTTCACATCAGCAGTGCAGTGAATGATTGTTTTGAAGCTATTTGCTATTGATATAAAATCTCGTAGTGTAAATTATCTTTTCATGTAAATTATGTGTAATATTATACAGGTTCTACAACATTGCTAAGTTTACTGAACAGCTTGAGGCCCAATGACCAATATGAGGCTTTCAATGTACAGATGTGCTTAAATTCATCTGGATCCTCCTTCTGTAAGCATGTATCTGTTTGAAAGCCGTTATCCACATAGTGAAATAGACCACCAGAGGAGTACTGCGTGAATGAGGCACGACTCTCACCATCACCAACAGGAACATTGGCATGAGTGAGCATAGCAGATGGGAGAAGGATCAAAGAACCAGAAGGGAACTCAGCAACCAGCCTTAGATCAGGCAGCACCAGGTGCCCACCCTTTGTGTGATCAAAGATGCCAAGCACTTGAATGGCGCACCAGCCAAATGCAAGGTTTTGTGAGTCACAATGCTTCCTTGTCCAAACCTGTGGGCCAAAGTTGAACATCACTGCAGAGAACACACTCTTTGAAAAGATGCGATGGAGGTGCTGGTGATGGGCAAGGAGGGCATTCGAATGCTGCTTGTAATGCTCATACAAGCCCTCCACCCAGAGAGAAAATGCAGCTATTGTCATAGGTAAGTATTTGGCTGAGAGAGAGGAAGCTGAAGGCTCACCCTCTGCAAAAGATGCAATGTGTTTGATGTGGCCATTCTGAAGCAGCCTCTCAACCATGGGCCCATGTGAGCCACTGCACAGATTGGTGGGGTGGCTTCCACCTGGAGGCATGGTCACCCCTATGTGAACAGCGGGGTAGTTGCCACGGTGGTGGGTTTGCTCATCCTCAGTGGAGGCGGTACTCTGGCACCCCTCCATGATTTCCTTGTAGGCATGGTGGCAGGATTTGGTGTAGCTGGGATTGCAGGGCTGTCCAACGAGGCAAGCAATGACATGCCCATCTGAGTCTAGGAAGGGGATGGTGCTCCTACAGAATGGAGGGTGATAAGATCAATGCAGGGGTGCAAGAGAACAAGCACTTGCCTGCCATCCCATTCAATGCACCAATACCCCTCCTGCAGCAGCACATCCAGCGATTCCACCCACTGCCCCTCATTGTTACAGTGGCTCTTGGCAGTGTATCTGCCACCAGCAGCTGGAATCCCATGGCTGCATAGCTTGGTGCCCATCCCCACAGCACCTTGAACAAACTCCCTGCACACCACAGCGTGGGGAATATGGCCATCTTTCTCAATGGCTGCACTTCTTTTTTGGTGGTGCTTGGCATGGGTCCGGGCATTGGGGCCAATCTTGATGGGGCTGTCATCTTCATGCTGTCACTTTTGGGCAGATGGCTGAGGGGGCTGCTGGAACAACAGTGAGGAGATGAGTGAGCGGGCAGAGGATGCCCAAATTACAGCCAGTGGTGTGGGAGCAGGGGCATCATCCTCCAGAGCAGCAATGTAAATGAACAGCCAAAGGTCTGTAGGGGATGGATAGGTAAAGGCAAAGAGAGGTGCAGAACAGAGTTGGGATTGACACCAGCACGGCCAATGCCCCTGCCATCACCTCAATGCCAGCACCAACACCAGCACAAGTGCAGTTGCCTACCCCACCTCCACCTTCAACACTGGCACCTCAATCACCACCTCAACACCAGCACCAATACCAGTGCAGCCAACTTCTCCATCACCACCTCAATGCCAGCACGAGCACAGCCACCACCTCCACCACTCTTGATGACAGTGTGGCCAACACCCCAACCACCACCTCAACACCAGCGCAAACACAGCCACCCACCCCACCTTCACATTGACACCAGTGTAGCTGCCAATCCTGCCTCCAACTTTGAATGCAAGCACACCAACACCCAAGTAGACAGTATATATTACATAGTTACAATATGTAAATACTTCTAAATAAATTTGACTATTTTTTTGATCACTGTACAGAGCAGTGAGCAGTGATAAGCAGCAGATTAGTAAGTGCACCAGGCATTCTTGGCAGTGGGATTTGTTCCCAATATGGGCAGGGAAGAGGGTGTGTACAGTATGCAAAAATATGTATACTCAGAGTCCTTTTAGCTTACAGCATAGTATGCATACATTTTTCTTCTAATTAGAAGGGTAGTATGCATACATATGACAGTACCAGCTGGTTAGTAATCATTGCTGACACTTGTGTTCAATTCCAGTGTGCTGCATTTATTAATTTTTGATTATCTACTTGTTATCTACTACTAGTAAGAGTAGATTGTTAAAATATGGACAGAATGGAATGGCAATTTGGTCATGGGCAGGGAGGAAATCCTTGCTACATGGCAGTGAGAATTGCCATGAAGCCAGTGCACAAGGTAGACCAGCTCACAAGTAGATGCATTGCATGTGTCATATGCTCTCAGCTACCTTTGATAAGATAAAGAATAAATATTTTATTTCAAATACTTTAATATATGTTTGGCAACTTCTCCCCTGCAATGCATTCTTCTGTGACTATAAGCAGTCCATAAAGAATTCTGCTGGTAGAATCATCAGCATTTAAATATTGTGTGAATAAATGAAATATAGATGGCAGTCACTCATCTTGAAGACCAGAATGAACTCAGTTTGAGCAACATAATTATTAGCATTTGTGATAGCTTTCAATAAATAATCCAGAAGAGAAACAAGCCTTGGAAATGGTAGAGACAGTGCATAACAGAGCAGTGTGTAACAGAGAGAAGAAGAAGCAAGCAGTTGTAGAGTTGGATTAAAGCAGATGGCATATGGTGCCTTCAGTTTTGAGAAGTGAAACCATCAGTAGCTGTGATAGTTTCAATAAATAATTTGGAAGAGAAGTGAGACTGAAGAAGGCTAGAGACAGCAGTGCGTAACAGAGAGAAAGAGAAGCAAGTGGTTTGTCATGAACTGTTTATTTTGATTATTCTTTTCTTTTTCTTTTCTAATTACTGGAACAGTTTCTATAATTCCAACAACAAAGACAAACAAAGACAGCTCATGTTACAACATGAGGATAATGCACAGTAGTAGTACTTATTTCATTTTGATCTCTTATTAGATACATGCTTGTAACACATGTCCGCAGTATGTAGCTGCAGTGCACAGTAGATATATTACTTACACATGTTTCCCTTATTCTCGAACATGACTTAGTCGCACCTTATGTGCATGGCCTTCTAGTATATATAGTAGTAGTTCACATTCTTATTCTGTAGTCTTTAGCTGGTCGTTTCTTACCACCAATACAAAAGTCTCTACTCCTCACTCCTCCCTTCTCTTTTCTCTTAAGTTGATAGTTTGCGTATCGACCTTGGCACTCTCTTAGTAGACTGTGTTGACGTGCCTGACATGGTTGTAGAGTTGGAACATAGTGGATGGCATGCAGTGCCTTCAGTTTTGAGCAGTGTGATCATTAGCAGTTGTGATAGTTTCAATAAATGATCCAGAAGAGAAATGAGGTTGAGAAATGGTAGCAATGGTGATTAAAATAGATGGAACAGAATGCAGTCTGTCTTGACCAGTGTGATCATTAGTAGTTATAATAGTTTCAATAAACTTAGAGAAACAAGACTTGGATGCATTGGTAGAGATGGTCTGAGTACATAACAGACAGAAAAGAAGCAAGCAATTGTAGAGTTGAATTCAAGCAGATGGCATGCAGTGCCTTCAATTTTGGGGTGAATAAACAATTCACATCACAAAAAAATACCATTGCATATATGTCCAGTTATAGCAGGTATGCTTTATTGGGACAGTTATTGCCACAGATATGAATACTACTGGCAACTATTAATCATGTATGTATATACACAAAATTTACTATCAATATATAAGTATACCTGCCAGCTATGTGGCATATAGGCCCATAAAAATATTTTATTCATCCAAGTCATATCTACTTTTATTAGTAGCAGATAATTAAAAATTAATCAATGCAGCACACTGGAATTGAACAAGAGCATCAATAATGATTACAAATGCTGTCAATGTTGAGCTTATCACCACTGATTATTAGGCTTAGTGTTCAAACTTCAAACTTTGCTCTAACTTTATGTGATTGAGCACATGGGGTGCTCATGATGTGCATGACAATTTGTTTATTCTGAATCATCCAAATATCACCATTGTGCCTCTCACCATCTTTGCTGCTTCCTTCCTCTCCACCACCATCATTGCTGTGACCAACAATGACAATGATGACTATGACAGAGCTACTGACCACAACGACTGCAACCACAACCACACAACAGCCATGATGAGGGCAATGAGGGCAATGAGAATGATGCACAAAGATGGTTAGTGGCATGGAAGGCAAGATGATGGTAGGATTGAGCTGGGAGAATGAAGAGAGAAGGAAATGGACTCCCAAAGTTTGTAGCTACATCTACACTCACTCACTTTCCCCACTCATAGCACCAGTGACAGGAGCACCCCTACCTGTACCACCATGTTGATCTTGTTGCGCACTCTCAACCTCAACCCTCTGGTAGATGTCTTGCAGCACTGCCTCCGCATGCATGGACTAACCATGTCTTTTTCAGCTGGCCACCATGATCTGACGCATGCTGAGTGGATCTGCTCTGGACTCCCACTGTGTAAGCCAGCAAGGAGGCGCACTGTCCATGGTATGTGCCACTTATCTTCACATGTTGTGCTAACATTTCCACATAAGTGTGCATGCCCCTGCCTTGCCCCATCCGTTCTCCTCAGCTAAATTATCTGTGGCTGCCACTGCAGAGCCATCAACCACTGCTGCCATTGTTATGCCCAAGTCTAAATTTTGTACATGGTGCATTTCTGTTGTGTATACAATTGACTAACAACACATATCATGTGTCATGAACCGTTTATTTTGATTATTCTTTTCTTTTTCTTTTCTAATTACTGGAACAGTTTCTATAATTTCGACGACAAAGACAAACAAGACAGCTCATGTTACGACATGAGGATAACACGTAGTAGTAGTACTTATTTCTGTCATGAACTGTTTATTTTGATTATTCTTTTCTTTTTCTTTTCTAATTACTGGAACAGTTTCTATAATTTCGACAACAAAGACAAACAAGACAGCTCATGTTACGACATGAGGATAACACATAGTAGCAGTACTTATTTCATTTCGATCTCTTATTAGATACATGCTTGTAACACATGTCCGCAGTACGCAGCCGCAGTGCACAGTAGATACATTACTTACACATGTTTCCCTCATTATTTGACATGACTTAGTCGCACCTTATGTGCATGGTCTTCTAATATATATAGTAGTAGTTTACGTTCTTATTCTGTAGTCTTTAGCTGGTCGTTTCTTACCGCCAATACAAAAGTCTCTACTCCTCACACCTCTTCCCTTCTCTTTTTCTTAAAGTTGATAGTTTGCGTATCGACCTCGGCACTTTCTTAGTAGATTGTGTTGACGTGCCTGACATCATGCAAGGATATGTACACATGATTGATGCTAAGAATAGATGCACCCATTATATTTGTGCAAACAGCTTCAACACATATGGTGCATTCTGGCCCTGCATCTACATATGTTCATCCATCCATCCTTCACAATGCTTCTCCAGGTGACAGTGACAGTACCTCTTGCTTATATACTCATGACTCACTTAGATAGTTAGTATTTGTACTTAAGGATAGATACATGTAAGTAAACAGTAGCTTTCTTGAAACTAAGACCTTTGGCACAAGGTGTATTTATACATATTTATTTTACATTTTGTTATCTAACAGGTTTTGTAAGCAGTGTGCTCATCATGGTGGACAATGGGTGGGAGGGGAGGAGGACTGACATGGTGGGCAATGAGCAGTCAACAGTGCCAAGCACATAAATGATAGGTAGGAGGGATGCTGATCACCACCAAGCATGGCGATGGGTGCTGATGGCAACTGGTGATGGCATATCAAGGGTCCAGAGGGTAAGTGCCCAGACAAAGTTTATTTATATGTATTTATTTTACATTTTATTATCTAAAAATTTTCACAAGATGTGTGCTCATTGTGGTGGATGATGAGTGGGGGGGCGGGGGAGGAAGGCTGACAGGGCAGGCAATGAGTGGCCAACAGCATCAAGGGCATGAATGATGGGTGGGAGGGATGCCAATCACTACCAGACACAGTGAAGGGTGCCGATGGCAACTGATGATGGCATATCAAGGGTCCAGTAAGCAAGTGCCCAGACAAAGTCTATTTACACATATTTATTTTACATTTTATTATTTAAAAACTTTTATAAGTAGTGTGCTCATTGTGGTGAACAATGAGCAGAGGAGGAGGAGGGCTGACAGGGTG
>ML213613.1:393767-421535 GCA_004379715.1 Crucibulum laeve | reverse complement strand
CTTCCTCTCCTCATCTCTTCCTCTCCTCATCTCTTCCTCTCCTCATCTCTTCCTCTCCTCATCTCTTCCCAATAACCACCTCAGCTCATACACACCTCTCACGACCATCTCTAAAGGCAGCCGAACCGCGTGTGCAGGCGGACGAGTGTTGGCGCGTGTATGCGAATAGCCCGTGGTGACGATAGGAGCGGCAGTGATGGGTGACTGGTGAGACCTGTAGACCATGGCGGCTCGACCCCGTAGGGGGATATTGGATGAATGCACCTTTCAAGCTAGAGGTTATTTGATAAATCATGAAAGGTGGCAAACTCCTAGGTTGATAGAACATCTCGCACATCAGCTTATGCATCATTGCCCCCTACTTTCCGCCGCTATATTCTTGCATATCATCCACGAGAATCGTCCAGCACCCCTCCAGCTGCCCGGTTCTTTAACTCGAAAGGCGAGGATGTAAGGCCTATGCTAGTCCGACGGACAACATCAATCGCGACTTATCGGGAACGAGACACAGATGAGGCTTCTTACCATCGACTGCTGTTCCTGCAGCGACTCACTGCCACCAGAGTCCAGGACTCTTTGAAACGCTGACTACATTTTCAAAATCGCATACGTAACTTGCAAGGAAAATTACTGTTCCACCCCAATTATATAGCATTCAACACTTATATCGCGGAACGCTTTCCTCTATCGCAGAATAGCTCACTCCCCAAGCGGACAAGGCCCATTCCAATTCAATGTGCTCCTTCTCAGCTCAACATGCTCTCCGCTCGAGTTTACGCGCACTTAGCGTTCACGACCAATGCTCGTTCAACACGCACAACCACCAGGAGAACGCTGATATGGGGCGTCATATACAAACTTTATATCATCCTGGAGAGGGAAGCAGGGTAGCTATACCAGAGCTTTGGAATGAATGTTCGTCCCGATGGAGGAAAGTTGGTTTCGATAGAGCATGTCTCTAATACTACATTTACCGCGTCATAGATCCTGTAGGCCGTTCGACGATTTCTTCAGTGCTCCGCCATCTTCTCCCAAGTCAACCCGATCCTCTCCCAACTACACCAAATCGATACACCGTTCTTTGTTGTGTCTAGTCAAACCCAGCGTGTATCGACCAGGATGCACTTGGCATCCATAGCGGAAGTCAAGTGACTTAAAGAGGGCGTAACTAATATGTTAGGATATCACTGATATGCGAGTATATACGCCCGTACCCGACCACCAAACAGTTCAGTCTTTACGCCTTAGTATGGTCAACACAACCTCAATGAATCGTACACCTACCTACTCGCATCCCTGCTGTAGGATAAATGCATCTTTACAACCCACGTCGCCTTCAGTGACACTGCACAATGGTATAGCAAGGCAACCAAGCTGAGGAATAGACGAAATAGACGAAGGGAGATCTGGAGAGTGGTTAGGTTGTTGTGTAACGGGGAGTATTTATCTCTCCTTTCATCGTCTACTTCTACCTTCCAGCAAACGGAAGCTAACTCGCCTCCCTCTAGCTATCCCAGTCCCCCCGTTTAGAGTGTTTTTCTCGCTATCATTCCCATCGATACTCCATCTATCCACGAATATAACCAGCCTCTTCTTCACACAAGCGTGTACGGCCTGGAGCTGCGTATAGAGGTACCATTAGCTGAAAGAACTGAGGAATATGCAGAAAAAGCTCTGAGGTCCTCCGATTGTCCTTGTCATGATCGTTCCTATCACCCACATCCTCAGTATCTGTCTATGCGGATCCCCGAATACACGCTACCGTTTCGCCTCTACCACCCTCTCATCCTTCTTCCATTTCCATCTTGCTTCTACTAACGGCTCTTCCTCTTGTCATCTCGGTTTGCCGTGTTCAAAAGCCTGCTATGCACACCAGGCGCCCAAACCCTAAAGACTCGCTCGCGAGTCCATACCCACTGCCATCCGAGCTCATGGAAGGCGACGTGTTCTTCTATTCTGGTAATGTAAGTTCAAACCTTAGATTACATACTCTGTTTACGTGCCTTCACTGGGGACCGTAGTTTCGCATAACGGTACGATCAATATCCGCGTAGTATCCTGAGAGCTGGAAGTATGCTATATCCAATGTTAGTGTGACGAATGCACATTTTCAAACAATGTCCTATTTGGAATATGTATGTGTGGCGGTATAGTCAAATCAATCCATTTTATAGTCATTTAAAGCTACACGACGACATTAAAATAGTGCTCGTACACTATTCAACACTATTCTGCTCTACCTGACGCACCTCATCCGCCACGATGAGCTTGATATATCGGAAGAGTGATACATCAGTGCCTACGCGCTGAACCAAGTCGCTAGCCGTTAAAGGAGAAGACTGCCCATGATCGCCCAATTTTGTGAGTGCTAGAACACGCTCTCCATCTGCCCCTGCGTGGGCACTAAGCTATTGTTGATGTTTGCTGCTGCATTAGACAAGCTACTCTGCACGGGGTACAAAGAGTTCGACTTCACCGACTCGGTGGTCCCGGTCCCAGAGAGGGCACTCGGATTCGGAGAAGACGAGCGCCCACGCCCTCGTCCATGCTCGGTTTTGTTTGTGATCACAGCCGACGGCCTGTTACCGTTGCTATCATTGATGTTGTTCTTCAGTGCTTTCAAGGGAGGGAATGAGGCCCCCAGAGATAGATTCCTTGCGTGTCTGGAACCTGCACGAGAAGTGACGTTCGGGCTCTCCACACCTGGGGAGAAAGCGGACCCCGATGGAGAGGGCGGCATGTGGAAGGAAGAGATCGACGGGGACGAGGGCGGGCCATCTTTTATCGACGTAGAAGGCTTCTTGTTGAACAGCTTCCCGAAGATGTTACGCTTAGGCGAGACAGGGGAGGGTTCTGTTGTGATAAGTTCTGGGGCCTGGAGGTGCGTGGGTTGGGCTTGGTTGGCTGGGTTGAGGTGACTATGGGTTTGTGTGTGGGATGGGGCATGTACGTGGTTGGATGATTGTAGGGAGACGGCAGAGGAGGTGGCGGATGGTGTTGTGGGTCGACTCCCTCCGGGTTGGAGGAAGACGCCCCCGCTGCGTGCAGAGAACGCGCTTCCTCTCGTGCCGCCCGCATTCGGGGTAGACCCAGGAGCGGCGTATCCTTGCTCATCCACGCTCGCTCTCGTACTGTTCCTCCCGCCTCCACTTGCTGCCACATATCCCCCAGCCGCTCCTCCCGGCTCACCCCACACCTCCACCGGCTCCAGCATGGCCAGATCAATCAGCTCGATGCCTCTTTTCTGGAACTTAGCGATCTTCGCGTCCGTGCCCGCATCGACGATCACGTTGGTGAGGACGTTGTGTGCTTGGAGGTTGTAGAGGGGGATGATGGTGCGTCGCGCAGAGGTGGAAGTGGAAGTTGAGGTGGAGGCCAGGGAGGAGATGGACGCAGTTGAGCCTGTAATGGAAACGGGGCGGAGTGAGTATTGGGGGGACGAGGGAGAGTGAAGGAAAAGACGCACCATATGTTGAATATGCACTCGTATTCGACCTCGTCGACGACGTTCGTGCGAGGCTAGTCGTAGACATGGCCGTATTCGGCGTCGTTGGTGTGTTTGCTGTACCAAACTCGGATGTGGAGGGTGTAACACCTGTAGGCGGGCGTGTATTTGGTGGGACAAGCTGGACTTGGAGGTTGAGTGGGTGGTTGGATTTGGATGGAGGTGGGCGGACGATTATGAATATCTGTTGGTTAGGGGTCAGTAGTTGCTCATCGTAGGAGTAGTAGAAAGCAAAAGCAATAGCATAGCGAATGAAATCCAAAGCAACGGACTCGCACCTCGTTCATAGCCTTCCCCTTCCCCTTACTCTTCATCACCGAAGGACCAGGAGAGGAATAAACAGAAAGGGATTCTGTTGTAAAATACTGAATGTGGGTGAAGATGCATCGAGCATCATCAATAGGGGGATGGTCGTTGAGATTGAGAAAGGGCTTTAATAGAGGACGCGAAGTGGGACATGAGTGGAGGGCAGCGGGATTTAGAGAGATGCATCTTGCCCATCTTTAAAAGAGCGGCCAGGACAATCGGCACATTGCAAGCAAGGTAGTATAGGGACGACACGCACCAGTACCAGGATCTTGAAAACCATCTAAAAAAAAACCCATCGTATAAACATATACTAGACGGCCAAGATAGAGCGGACGACGGGTGGCTGGAGCCTGGAGGACAGGAGAGGCGATAGGGTCTGATCAACCACAAGCATCCTATAAGAGCAACCGCGATAGTTAGTAGAGTGCAGGCGAATATGAGAGAAAGACAATACATACGAGTGGAAATCTCTTATCTAAAGCCCATAACGAAGTTATTAACTATCGCCTATAATCCATTGGAAAAGCAGTCTCGCAACAGTAGGGGCACAAGCAACAAAACGGGTTGGACGGGGAAAATAGACTAATTTAGGGCGCTTATGTCATCACGTGCCTGTGCCTGGCGCTTGGCTCTCCTGTTCTAGCTGTCCTTTTTCCTCGTATCCTTTGCTCGTCGTTTCGCACAGAAGCCACTTTTCATTATTTATGTCCTCCTTTAATGCCGCGTGCAGTATGGAATGTGCTCTAACTCGCTCGGCTGCCTCGTTCTCGTAATGCCCACTTCCCCTGAGCTCTTGAGTCCGCAAGTGTACTGTGTAGGCCCACCCGTCCTGGGCGATTCAGCATCGTTGTGATAGAAACATCCGAATCTGTACAACGCTCGTACTCTGGTGATGAACTCGACCTCAATGCTTTGGAATGAGGATAAGATTGGTAAGTACTGCGAATACAAGAAGACATACATACATACAAGCCTCAAACCTTGAGCGGTATTGCAGAGCGGTCGATCTACTGGTTCTCCGCAATATTCCATAATAGCACTATTCTCTTCCTTCTTTTCAGTTTGAAATAATCCGATATAGATAGGCATTAATACGCCTTGTATGCCCTTAGCTTCCGTGCGTTGCGAGCTTCTCGGATTATGGCTCCAGTACGCGGCTATACATATCGTTTTCATAACGATAGCAACTAAGGTCCTGTTGGCGAAATTCACGATGCCTCGATAAGTAGTGGTGCGATCTATAATACACGTTTGCGACATGATAATAACGTCTAAGTATGTGGCTCCGCTTTCGGGTTCTGGAGCGCCTCTGATCCTACTGCCAATTCAACGGATGCTGGTAATTTCTTGAAATGAGTACCAGCAAATTCCTGTCGCCGCATCTACGAAGTATGAGCGTAGTTATTACGATTTCCGAAGTCAAACTGAGCTGCGGGACGACTGGCGAGATAGTAATTCTGGCAAGCATGTCGTCTACCCTGTCCTGTAGTCGGTAACTTTGCTAAATTGCCTCTTTCGGTAATTTACTATCCGGAGACAAGGAGGGTTATTGTGACGAGTTCGTTTAAAAGCCTCTACGTAATATATTTCCTGGTAAATAATAAACGACCCTATCTTCTGGTGGCTTCGTATTAATTCTATCACAGTTAAATGAAGTCCCATTCAACAGGAATACGACCAAGAGTCAGATTAGCTAACGCAGAAAAGGCCGCTGGAGATAAATCAACGTCATCGTACCCGCAACCAGGGCATTTATCGACCACAGTGGCAACGACGGATCTGCCGTTATCTTTATTGATAGAATGAGCGGTGAGTGGCTGAAATAACAGATGCAATTGCAGCTTACAATTGACACGGATTGCTCTTGAACAGAAATTTCCTTCAGCCTGATATTTAGCCGAAGAAAGAGCCGCAATAAAATCATTGTTGCCGTTTGTGAATCCGCATGCTCCCAGCTGTTGAGATATTATTTGTAAGGTATTCGTACAGGTAGAGCTCGGAGAATATATAACTTACCCCGGGGTAAAAGTAGGTGGCTATTAATGAAAGTTTAGTAATAATTTCATCATATTAGCGGAAGTGCTCACCTGAGCCTGTGAAAGCAAACGTGGATCCAAATAGTATGGAGCTCGTAAAAATAGTAGCCAATATATTCTTGGTAAGTTGCATGTCGTCGAAGTTGAATAACTGAGCTGTGTATGTAGGTGAGATGGAAGATAGCGAGGATTCTGGGGCATATAGTGGTCGGTCAACAAGGCTCTTATACTCGAAATCCTGAGAATTTGTCAGCAGGCTGGCATCGCGTGGCACACCTACTCGACTCTAGCAGCCGTAAATCTATGCTAATAGACACATGTTACCTGCTTCGTAATGTTAAGCATATGTTAACTTTACTGGAGGTACATAGTCTTGTTGTTCCTGGTTATTACCAAATTATAAACTAATTATAGCCGCTTTTTTTAAATAGAGCTTTGCTTCCCCTAAAGGAAAGATGTGTATGCGGTGAAAGCGAATTTATTCTCAGAGTGCTTAAGTAAAGCCAGAGATTACGGATCATTGCTGCCAATATTGATTTATTTACATCGTGCTCGGGAAAATTACCGGAAAGCCACATGAAAAGGTGGGCGACTTGATCGTATGTAACCAAGTCAATTAAACTTCCACCTGAACTATTTCTATCGCGACAAATATTTTGAATGCCGACCGTAATGTAGGTTATATATCACATTACCGACTTGGGTTCAGAGTAATCTAACTATGCCCTCTCAATATCATCCATGAACTTGGCGAACTGAAAAATCGCTGCAACCATATGGTAGCTATCAGATGAACTGTCATGGATATCATATCAATTATAATGAAGCCACGTAATCACGACGGTGGTTATTTAGTCATTTCAAAATCGTAACATAAAAGTGCATGATCAACCAAATTACGAACATAAAGATTTTGACTGTTACTTGTGGTCGATTGAGAAATCCGATGGAATGGGCGCTCGGGATTCCATAAGTTTACTGGGAATATAAATAGGTGATCGTCGCTTTAACGTTTTCAATGTATGTGCTTGACCAAGAACTAAGTACCAGAAATAGGTCGACTACTGAAAGAGAGCTGCGATGATTGCTCATGTTTGATGATGGGCTACTAAAAACCACATGGACAAATGGTTACAGCAGGTGGTATTTATAACACATACATATAGTATATGGTAATATAAACGAGGTTATGTCATGCATAGAACTTTTTATCAAACTTCTGCGCTCCCGGTATACTGTACTATTACAACCGCCGAGTGTTCAGTAAGGCGTAACATTGACTTTTGAAATGAACAATTGGCAAAAGTGTAACGAATCACAGCCCCGAGTGAACACTTGGGCAAAGGAGTCCCTAAAAACGCTATTTAAAAAAATCCCTTTTTTTCCGCTCAATTTGAGTAAATCGAGCTCCCCTGATGTTTCGGCATCAATCCTGGACTGATTTACTCCTGTCTAAACGGCTGTTTACACAAGTCTAGTCGCCTGGTGAACACCAGCCTTAGCAGGGGCTACGGCCCGTCTTCTCCAGCTTCTTGCACGGCGCGGACGCCTCCCTCCGCTGTGCTCGCTTTACCCGCTGGCTCGCAGCCTCCGGAATCTTCTCGAACATTCGATTTTGTATCACACGCTCACATATACCGCAGGGAGAAGAGAGGCCTGCTCAACTTTGTTCTGATGCTCTCGCGATGTAGCTCCCGTTCAGTTCATATTGAATGAACAAAAATCGTATAAAAAATCCTTTAAAGCTCGTTCATTATTGGCTCATTAGGGATGCGTGATGAGCACAAATATCCGCATTTGCGAAAAAATCGCCGGTCCTAGCGGACCGTGAACACTTTCATATGTGCTGAACACTGTCACGGTAACGACTTAATGTGAACTACTTTACCAGGTGAACACTTTGCATAACACGTAACAACCCATGAACACTTGGTTGTAATAGTACAGTATACTGTTTTCGCAATGCAAAAGATTTGGGTTAAGATATTCAAGATACCTAAGCAGAAACTAGAACATTGAGTTTTTAAATAGCACGACATTTTCTCCTGTAAGACACGTTTATGGGAACGTCGCAAATATGCTAAGCACTACATTCGGTGCAAGCAGGCTCCAGTGACTCCCATTCTTCGCCTTACAGATGACGCCCTGGCAGAAATATACCTGAATGCAGAATCAACAGTCAGCATTCCTTGTGAATCAGTTGCGTGGAAAATACTAAGCACGCGTTTGCTCGCGTTGGCGTGTGACTATAGAGACCGTCTATCTTCTCTCTGGGCTACATAGATTTCATGTGGACCTGAGCAGTATAACGTATGGTAAGCGTAATGTTGAATACGCAAACCACTTGTTGCAGTTCGTTTTGAATTGCACCGGAAGTCTGCTAGTAGTCGGCATTAGCAAATCTTATAATAAAGAACCTTTGAAAATGGAGTTTGGAGCTGGGGACGCACATCCAAAGGAAAGTAACCTAGTCACTAGTAATGTTCCAATATAAGATTCTCCTGGAGCATATTGTGAAGTTAGTCATTGATAACACAGGATTTAGAGCCGCTGATACTGATAGAAAGCCATCCCGTAGCAAGGCATGAAAGACTAGAATCCCTTTTACGTAAGAATACCTAGAGGGCTCTAATGCATCGAAATTCCACGACCAAGTTGAAGGCTTTTGCTGAGAGGCTTAAAGGGTCTTCATATACGCACGTTTAACGTGTCCCAGTAGCAGAATCTTGGCAGAATCTAAATATTGCGCACACCCTGTAACTCGGCCGGTCTATCTCTATCCCTGTAAACGTCAACTCTACATCAAAGACCGTTCGAAATACAACTGACACAAATATCGCGCACCTTGTCGTCATTTGAGCTTCTGCAAGAACTCATGACCTTCGACGGATGAATTAAGCGGCTGTGGTCAAGTTGATCCCAGGGCGCCTGGCGTAAACCCAGTCTCTTACTGCTTCCACAGCATCTCTGTGGACGACAACGACAACGAGAGCATATTCTTAAGCTACAGAATGAACGGAAGAACGGGGTTTATCGCAGCAGTCGTTGGACCGATCAAAAGATGGTCATTTGCTCACGCGGGCTCGGGCGAATTTGCAAATGCAGGCAGCGCCGAGCACGATCACGCTGAGCTTGGGACGCACGTTCGACCTCAAGCGCGACTTCGAAGCAACAGCGGCGGCAGCGAGAGGCGCTCAGCACACCACGCTTCAGCATCTCCGACGTCGTACGGGTCGACAACTTACTTTGACCAAGCAGACGGCACTGCACAACTGGTGACTTCAAGTCCCGAGAGAAGACGAAGCAGAGACAGTATAGCTCTTTTGAACCGCGTTCCAGAAGACTATACGATGGAATTTGAATCTGATCAGCCACCGAGATATCTGGAAGGAGCACCGTTGAACGCAGACGACGAAGTGGAGGAAGAATGGGAGCTTGACGAGGAATTGGCAGCGCAGGGGCTTTATCGCGGTGCGTCTGCTGTTTCTACTCGTCGTGCATTGGGACTAACAAGCTCTAATATAGGATCTTACAAACGTTTAATGGCGCTATATACGCTGGTTCCATTGACCAGTACAGTATCTTTCATATTCATGGCGCTGCTACCGACTTTTGCTTATCCGTTGGACCGTGCATCTCCACGCTCACCATATCCATACGTGCCATATCTTCCCTTCCCTCTACCAGAACTTTTGACTTCAATAGCATTTTGGTCTCTCTCACATCTGCTACGCGACCCTCTCTTCGTTATTTCTTCTTTCATATCGAGACCATTCAGAGCGTCAGTCTATGTAACAACAACTCTTTCGACTACCTTCCAGACTATAACATCGCTATTCTTCAGCCTAATCATCATCCCCATCCTTCTGATCCCGCATTACAATCTCGCTCACCATCCAACCTGGGAGGATACGTCGTTCCGACGAGTCTGGTGGGTAGCACTTGGCTGGGCTGCCGCCGAAGCTGTCGTAGGAGTCAAGCAGGGCTACGAGGGTATTGGACTCTATCGAGATGTTCTCGTTACAGTACGAAGAAGTAACGGCGACTTAAGAAAGACTTCCAATGCTACCGTAAAGCTAGACTCTGCTGCCACGGTGCGGCCTCGCAGTGGCAGCGGCAACGGGTCTCCTAACACGTTAGCACCGGGGCCTTCCTCAATATCGAGACAAGCTAGTCGTGAAGTTGAGCCACAAACAGTCGCAGAGGGAGAGCGACAGCCCTTGTTAACTCGCAAGCCCACGAACGAACAGCAAGACTTCCTAATTCAAACTGCATTGGAGCTTGAAGTCGAGCGCGACCTTGAGCAGCTGATCGCGCTCAAGAACAGGGAAGAGCTTGAGGAAGTCTACGGGATGCCATTCATTGTACGTCACTTTTAATTATCCACTCCCATCCCGCCAGAGTTGAAATGACCGGTCTATTCTACAGGACATCCCTGTCTTCCTCTCCTGCCTACACCGCGTCAACTCCATCCTCTCGTCCCTGGGCCTCTTCCTTCTTCTCTCCGCAGCGTATATGCGCTCGAGATTCGCCGACTTCCCACTAACCCCCATCCCCGGCGGTATGCGCACGTCGTCCTGGATACCCGGACTTCATGATGCGCTGGAGGGGGGGAGGAGTAACACATATCTGATCATCACGCTACCGGTTGTGTTGGCGCTTCAGCTGCTTCTCGCGTTCTTACATACCCCGCTCATCCTACCCCGGATTGGTGTGCAGTCATTCGTCTATGTGAACCTGCTCGTGTCGTTGGGAATGTTCTTTGCGGGACTGGGCATCTGGGAGGCGCTCTCATAGCCAGCTCGGGGCCTCGGCCCCCTATCCATTCGCGATCTGATCAAGCGACTAGTTTTTTGCACTGCCTCTGCCTTTGCCTCGTTTGTTGTTTGCTCCACAAATGGAACTCAATTATAATCGATGTATTCGTACTTGTATACACACCGCACAGGTTCACATGTTCTTTCAAATTCGTTACTTATCAGTGATTGAGTTTTCCAACATTACGTTATCACAGATGTTTCCTCCAGCGCCAGGCATCTAACGGCCGCGTTAGTAAATTTTCGCCGTAGTTACCAGCCAGCATGCAAAGGATAGCCCATGTATTCTAAGCGAGCTGCACTTCCTATTGCTTCATTATAAGCGCCACGTGGGGTGACGAGGCGGGTACAGCAGTCGGCCTAATCCTTAAATTGAATCACTCAGCTCTCTCTCTTAAAAGTACAGTGTTCAAAACTTCAACATTCAAACAGGAACTGAGCGCTTATAATTCATTCGGGTACAGAAGGGAATAGATCGTACCAACTTAAAGGGACAAAGTTCCACGGTGCTTAAAGTGTTCTGAAGCGATCTTGATTGGCATAGGCCCACCTAGATGTTTTCTGTCATTCCCAATCCCTCGAAGTGACAGAAGTAAATCTTCATTTCGTTTCCAAATGTCTATAGTGATTGCTCAACTATTTATCCTATAATATCGATGCTAATTTTGTCTGCGCAAAGCATGAGTTATAGTGCTTCAACCCATCATGCCAGGGTCCGTTTCGTGCTAGTGGACTGCACCTCAGCAGCCGGCCCCGCACAGTATCTCGTGAATGGAAATCTCAGGCGCAAATCTGGTGCCTCGGCGAAGGGCCAGTTCGCTACTGATTAAACGGGTCAGCAATTTTTACCCAGAAGGGTGATGAGCAGGCAACATTTCATTAAAGTCTCGTCAGCATCAAGGGTGCCGGACTGAGTGACAAGTCCTTTCTCTCAAGTATCTAAACATTCAGTTGGAACGATTCATCCATTCTTTCATTTCTTCTTGTATTTATCCCCACGGAAGTCTCTGGCAATACTATGACTATCAGTTTCAAGGCAATCCAAGGTAAGTTAATACAGTTTCTTCAGGTCGCACCATCTTTCACCAGTGTCGCTTCGAACAGGTTCAATCATCACATTCCATGGATTGGCGATTATTTGCACTATATTTCGCCTTGGTCACCGTTGGCGTCGCCAGCGACTGTGGTGGGATGACTTTTGGGCATTCATATCGCTCATTAGTCTTATTCCCATGTTACTAGTGTTTATCCTTATGCCATATATTGCGAGTAGGTTTATAGTTCTATTCCCCTCAAGCCAAACCTAATGGGCTCGTAGATTTGAAGAATCTCGCTATGTGGAATGCGTGGCGTATGACTTCAATCATTCTATTCACCACGGTCCTCTGGTGCGTCTTATTTTCTCTTTGCATTACCGTTATCTATATTTATGGGATCTCTCCTCTTCAGGGCGTCAAGACTTACGGTCGCGGTTACTATAGTGCGCTTGCAGCCCAAAGGATCGCTTCGAAGATATTCCAAGGCCGCTTCCGTGGTTTTTATACTCATATGGCTGGGGATGGTCCTTCAGAAGATATTCATGTGTGGGGACGTTGGTCATACTCCTGTCGGATACTGCCCTGTTCCGCGAACGAATGGGATCACCGAACTAGCCAGTGAGTTCATGTATCTCTTACGCAGTAGTCATATTAACCTACTTGACCAGCCGATATTTTGGCTGATCTATGGCTTATAGGAGGTCCAGCATATATGCTCTTACAAATGAGGCTTCCTCGAAATGACAACCGGCTGCTTTTCGTTATTTTCGCCTGTGGAATTTTGACGACGGTCGCTAGTATCGTGCATAGCGTATATATCCTGCTCGGACAACCTATCGCTATCGGCCTGACCGCTCACATTCAGGTTCGTCGGGTTCGTTTTATTCAATAAATCGTATTTTACTTACTATCACTGTCCATAGGCTGGGGTCTCGGTCTCTGTTTGCAATCTCCTCGTTGTGGCCACATATTTCTATCGTATTTTTAGGAATGGCGAAGCTTCGGTGGCAGATTCAACTTCGGACAGCACATCTTCATCTAATCCAAGTTCGACGGGCCCTTTGTCTACCGGCAAGACAACTTCCGATATCCCCCTCACAACCCTCACTCTCACAGAGATATCTGATGGAGATTATAGTAGCGATAATTCCCGCCAACGCACTACAGTCAACTTCAGCTCTCTTCCTAGTGAAAATTCAACACCCACCAGCGATGGGCTTCCCACTTCTGACACTCCTTCAAGTAATGCTCCTAGTGCTTTTACCCATGTACTGCCAGCAGAGTCCTTGATAGGCTCACCAGTTTAGCATCCTATGTGATGGCGACCGGTCTATTGTCACAAGAATCTAAACACCTTCCTGAATACCGATAATTCACAATGCTAGGGATATTCCTCTAACTTAGCCGCCATGCATGGTACGCGGACTCATGTTCTCAATTTAAAGGGCTGGCTCCCAGCTAACTCCCAGAATTCGTCCAGCCCCTCTCTATACATACGCGTTGAAGTGTCTACTAGTGTCTATTATGGCACTTTTAAAGTACTCTAGCCTCCAGGTTGTCTCAGTACTCGAGCAATCACCACGCTCTTTCAAATTTCAGTCTCGCACGACTTTTATATTATTCGTTGTATATATATTTTTGTCGTAGATCCAGGACCCAACTAATCAAGCTGTAGCGTCCACATATACACTGTAAATACTGGTTACAAGTCCTTTCTATTAAGTTTAATGGCTATGGGCATTGAGGCGGATGTTCAGTGCCAAGGTGTAAACTTGTGTCACTAGTCGAGCTAAGTTTCAACTCATAGACCAGAAGAGATGGCGTAGGAGAATGGGCGCAACGTGAAGGAACTATTCTGAAAATGTAAGCAAGGGGCACTTGCGGAATTCCAAACTTCTACTGTGGTTAGCGACGTCTGGAAGAGGTATGTAAAGTCAATGATAAACTACTTACTACAGATACAGGCTAGCTGAGAACTTAGAAACAATTCTGTGGTTGATGTTGGGTTGATGCGTCTTATTTTTATCGCAAGTAACCGTGATCATACGAATTTAGAGTCCGTGACCATCAATGGTGGCTGATCTCCAAGTCCTTCTCATGGCAAGTCGCGAGCGGGTACATTAAAATGTCGGGGAAGCTGTCACTTTCATTACGGTTTCTGTTCGGCTCCCTCCCTTCCTTTGATGCATGTGGTTGTTAACTGAATTAGCCCAGGTTAGGTTCGGAATGCCGTGTCCTGTCCTTCCTTTCTAAAATTCTATGACTCTCGACGCTGCTCGACATCCGCAAATCCTCCTGTGTGCTCCTTCTCTTGACCACCATCATCTCTACGACAAATTTTTCTCTCCTTTCTCGCAGCAATGACGGTGGGGTACGATTTCAAGCTGTATGGCACGATAATTCCTGGTGAGCATTAGATTTCCCTCGCTATGCTTTTCGATCTTAACTGATCTTTGTATGTAGCGATTATAGTGACCTTCCATAGTTTGGCGATATTGTCAACGGTCTTCAGGCTTGCTCACCGGTATCGGACACGTCGACTTTGGTGGGATGACTGGTGGGCATTCATTGCCGTGATATCCACTATTGCGTTGATGATAGTGTATCTGGCACTTCCATGGGCTAAAATCAGTGAGCGGAAATTTAAACTTTTTTCTTCAATATTACTCACGCAGAGACCTTCAATGCTTAGTTTTTGGTCCAATCTCAGTTTATAATCGGACATTGTGGACAACACTTATTTTATTCACGACTGCATTGTGGTGCGTATGCTAAATCTATTTCTTTATTTGTAGAATTCTGAATACCTCTTAGGTCTGCTCGACTATCAGTGGCTGTCACCATTGTTCGACTGCTACCACCTGCAACATTAGTACGCCGAATAGCAGTAGGAGTGTCATGTTGCTTCGTGGTTTTCTGGGCTGCATTACTTGTCCAGAAGATTTTTCTGTGCGGTACTGTGACAGTGACTCATTGGGTGTGCCCTATCCCGCGCTCGACTGGATATTTAGAGTTGGCTAGTGAGTGCAATAATCATCCATTACATTGATGTGTAACTCAGGCATTTGCAGCTGATATTACTGCGGATTTATGGCTCGTTCTTTCACCGGTTTACATGCTAGTACACATGAGACTACCTCGCCGGCACAAACGACTTATTATGGCCATTTTCACCTGTGGCTTGTTTGTGACGATCTCGAGTGTCGTTCATGATTATTTTATCGTCACATCGAATCAGGCATGGATTGGTATTACTGGTCATTTTGAGGTTCGTCCTCGGTATATTCTATCCTATTATTACTATTAATTACATGAATTTTTTTACTCAGGTATCAACTTCGGTCGTTGTATGCAACCTCATAGTCGTTACAACCTACATTTATAGGCTCTCCCGGAATAATGACGAAGATTCCGGCGACGCCGAGTCCGAGACGACGGCTCCCGAACGACCCTCCTACCACAGGCCATCAGATAGTCGCAACATGCTCACCACTGTAGAAATTCTGAGGAATCGAACACCAATCGGCACTCTCACAGAAATCTTTACTACTGATTTCCATTCCCTCGAATTGCGGCACCAACACTCGTCGTTATTCAGCGATACGTCTTCCACACCGGCTGCATCCGCTACCATGGGTAAATCTGTCGTTTCGAACTCTGAGTCTCAACTCGATAATGCAGGAGTCCAACCACCCCTACTCGCACGCATCTCCATAAGCTCATCACCATCCATGACGTCAATTCGAATGTCGTCAGTACCACCCACACGAGCCACGACGCTCTAACCTACCAAGGTTTCCTTTGACCTGTACACGATCGTATCGCATTAACCACCCACGCTCCTTCAATAACGACCCTAAAATGTACTACCACCCGATGCTCCAGTGTCGTCCTACACTCGTTACTGTCATGAACCCTGTTTCGCTTTATTGCTCTGGCTCTATACCTTTGTTTTGCATACCAGTACATAGTTCCCTATCATACCCAGTCCCGTATAATTTATACTCGTAGCTCTTCCTCTCATACCTTGGGTTCGTGGCGCTGTACATTAATTTTGTAATAACTTATTAAATGAGCTCTTCTTATAACCTATGCCTTCTTAAACCTTGTTTCTGTGGTAACAGCGGGACGAATAGCATAAACATCGATGCCGAGATCATATACTACCTTTCAACTTTCACGATCTAATTATATGTTCATGCGAGTAAAGATGACATTCATTGTGAGAGTTAAACGTTGAGCGCTGACTGCTGAAACTTCTCTACGGTCGCTATCTCCAGTGAGCTTGAAATCACAGCCCAAGCTGGAACGGGGCACTCAAAAATGCGAGAAACAGATATATGAACTGCCATCAAAACCAAAAACAAATGAATAGCAATAGCCAAGAATAACTAAAATACTATCTCTCACGTTCGATGGAAAATAGTCCGTAGGCATCTTCAATGCTAGGGTATATAACGAGTGTGTAATGACGAATTTAAATGCCAATGCTGATGGGGTTGCAACCAAGGGCGATGAGGCCGTTGAAGTTGTTTCCAGAGCAGCAAACCGCAGAGGATTGGCTAAAGATAAGTAAGTATGAGTGATGTGTCATTACGAGAGAAGATGACATGACAACGTACCAGACCGAGCCAGAGCCAAGACCGATACCGGTTATGGGGTTGCACTGCAGGCCAACCTGGCCTGTGAGACCTTGTGCGACGACGCCGAGTAGGCTGGCAAGACCAGCCTGGTTGCTCTGGGATACGGTCTGAAGGCTATCGCAGCATTGAACCGGTCCTGAGTTGCTAGAAAAGTAAGTTCAGCGCTGCATCTTTGGATAACATTACTGCACGAAAGCATACCAACTGTTGGAGATAGCAGCACTGGGCCATCCAGGGGCGGCAAAGGCGACGGCAGCGAGGGTGGAGAGGAAGGCAATTTTGATGAACATCTTGGTAGTGGCTAGGTGGAGATGGGTAGAGCTGGTGGGCTGCTTGTGGGGCGTTGATAAATAGAAAAGGTGAGATGAACGACAAGAGGATGTGTTCGATGAAGAATTGGGGAGTATCCTTGTTGGTTTTTATACCCATCGAAAGGTCTGAGGAATCCGAGAATTTCCTGGTTTGGGAGCGCGTCATGTCTAGAAAACACGGGGGCGAGAGGTGAACAACACTAGAAAACGAAGAGAAGCCTTTAGTAGAAATATTAGAGATTCGAACACAAGGTGGCTCACCGATAATGAGAAGCCAAGACAGAAACGCGAACTTCAGCATGCAGTCCATTCGCGTTGAGGCGGGATGGCGGTAGTGTTGATCGAAAAGAAGCAACCTTAGCAGCTTCGATTAGTATTACCGATATTGAAGGCGGGTACTTCTTTCGATCGCGGCGCACGCCTGTAACCATAAAAGATCAGTATTAGGTACTTCTGAAAATACAATCAACACGATCAATTGGAGACAACATGCGTATCACATGGCCAGGATGAATTTGCAATTAAAATAACCCTCGGTAGATGGTCCAACGTTGGTGGAGGTGACGTGAAACAGTGAACAGTGAACAAAGCCACTGCAAGAGGAGAGCTGAACTGCTGCTTGCTGAATGTGGTTCCAGGAAGTAGCACCAGTCTCTTGTAAAAATAGAAACACGAGATTCAAATCATCCGTCCTCGACGAATGAGAGTTAGATCGGGATCAAAAGCATACATATTGGCAGCATTCCGTACATACAGCCTACTTGACAAGATAGGTCGCCGTTCATTCATGTTTCGAGATGGAAGACATACTTTTAATGAAGAGAAACATATCAGGCTCAGTCATCCCAACAGGTTGCATTCGTACCTGTACCTGGAGGTGACAGACTGATCGACATCACTGCTCGTAGCATTCATACTGCTTGGTTCCAATGGATGGTCCAGTATGTTGAGTCTCGTGGTTCATGGACTCACGCGTAAAGCAAGGAAGAAAGCCAGAAGGATAATGAAGCATGCATTGAAGAAATTACACTGTAAGTACTATAAACATGGACGACGAACAACATAGAAGAGGAAAAGGCAGTATATCTGTTGATGAAAACCTCGTCAGCAAAATGTTCATAGTAAACACAGTAGCAAGAACAAGAAACCAACAAAGAAGGATCAGTTAATCGATGCATATCAACAAACTTCTCACCCATCTCCACATTGTACACCGGGAGACTTTGGTATAGGCAAGGAAGTAATCTGTCCGCCCATCGAGAGAATATCATCAAGGAAAAGGAAAAGGAAAAGGAGAGGGTTTTAAACGAGTGTATGAGACGTAACTCACAAGTAAACCAAATGAACAAAGTGTGCAAGAGTGAGAACCTGATGGTAAAACGTAAGGGTCAACATACATTCACGAAGGTACCAAATCACAAAGTTGAAAGGATCAGACAAGGCTGAAATCGATTATAGTATTCCACATGGAATTTCGGAATGTGGTAAAGTATGGTTATCGTTTGGATCATCATTATAGTAGAAGGAACTCTTCATACAAATGGACAAGAATGATGACTCACTGTATAAGATAGAGGTTCTAAGTCGGAGAGAGCATCGTTGAAGGCATTGAGTGCGGCGTTACAGTCAGTGAGAAAGATATGAAAATTTCGCGTCTATAACCAGCGGATATTTGAACTCCGCTAATCGCCCATAGGACCGATGGCCATGTGACCTGAGATAATCTTCGAGGACGTTCTGCGACGTTCATGAAGCATTGATCCACCAAATATGTACTGCTTTCTTTACAAACCAATCTCTTCCGTCAGAGTATATCGACTTAAAAGGCTGACCACTCTGACTCTAAAGCTTTAGTTTTGTAGTTCATACCACCAGGAGCCCCAGCCACGAAATGCAGTCACTTTTAAGATGGTCTATTGAAAATTCTTCGCCTCAGGATAGCGCACCAAGCGACAGGCCACCTGCGGAGAGAAAGGTGCTCGATCCTGGAGTAATAGATATGATTTTAGGAAGACCAGACTCCGAACTTATGAAGGAGGATATGGCGGTTGCTACCGACAAGACGCGTAGCGAAGCCGATCGAGTTAACGCGTTGGATCACCTTGAGATGGTGCGTACTTCTTTCTATCCTTTTTGGACGAGTGCTGAGTTTCTGTAGCTTATTGAGCATATTGATAACGCCAATGGTACGTACTTAGTGATGTATATTGTTGAACCAGCGTTGACAGTAGAAAATCATAGATCTTGAGAAGTTGAAGCTCTGGGAACCTCTACAATCGCTCCTTACGTCGCCAGATTCCACACCAGAAATCAAGACACAGGCGATATGGGTTATTGGAACAGCATTGCAGAACAACCCGGCTGCTCAGGATATCGTACGTTACATTGAATTCGAGAGCTGTCTTGCGCTAATTTATGTCTATAGTACCTTTCTTACGACCCGCTACCCACGCTCCTCTCATTCCTGGAACCATCGACATCATCAACGGTGCAAACGCGTTCAAAAGCCATCTATGCCCTGTCTGGAGTACTGAAGCACAACGCACCGGCAGTCGAGGCTCTTGGGCAGCCGAGAGTCAACGGTTGGGTGAAATTACGAGATGCTCTTGCAGGTATGAATACCTTCTGTTTCTTTAACCCAACCTTTCTCTAATTTTTCCCTTTAGATCCTGAAATCTCCGTCCGCAGAAAGGCCATATTTCTGCTCAGCGCGCTCCTGATTCCTACAACGCAGTCTTCATCCTCAGCTCAAGCTCGTCAGCCTCCACTGCTGATTCAAGATCATCCCGACCCTTCTACCTCCCCAGTCACCCCTGCGAGCACATCGACGTCCATCGGCCCCACGAGCCTATCCACCTCTGTCGCCGCACACGCCTCCGGTGCCCCTCAAAGCGTAGCACCCACTCTCCATGCTCCTAGCCTGCCCTCCGCCCCTGATCCCATCCATGCCAACTCCCACGCCGCGCACCTCTACGACCCCTCGCGCACCTCCACCTCTGAGCTCACCCTCACCGCATTCAAAGCCCACGGGATCCTCGACGCTGTTGTCTCCGCTGTGAACTCTCCCCTGCCCTATGGCGAGGATGGGGACAACACCGATGCAGATGCGGACTTTGAGGAGAAGGCAGTGAGGCTGCTGCATACGTATGCAGTCACGTGTAATGGCGAGCTCTCGAGAGCGCAGAAAGGCGAGTTGAAGAAGTGGGTTGGGGAGGAGAAGAGTAAGCATGGGGAGGCTGAACTTTTGGAGAAGTGGAGCTTGACTAGTGAGGAGCTGGAGTCCTTCGTTAAGAAGTTAGACTGAGCCCCTGGGCTTTCGAGGAGCGTGTTATGGATAGTTTGAAGGACAGTACTTACGAAGGTTCGAAGCAGGAACGAAGAAAGGACGAAGACGAAGACATAAAGACCATCTAGCATCTGTATTCTATCATAATATCGTCCTCATTTAATTTACGAATGCTTGGTTGCGTCTAAAGGTTATGCTTTAAGTTGACTTTCCTTCGAAATACCTTTAGCAGGTCCCGAATCGTGCTAAGTATTACCCATCAATGATCTAGCGACTTGTTGGGAGATGTGTGCGGGGTATTTAGGTGATCTTGTCTTTCACAATGGAGCTGCGAGGACTAAGCACGAGCCCTAGGACTATATTGCAAAGGTGATATTCTCCGCATTTCTGATAGAAAGCGGGTACACGAGGAGCTCAGCAGTCCCCCGAGTCGAATATGAACTGGCGGAGCATTGTCACTGACGAACAGACGACGAGTTGCTTGGTTCGTATGGTTCATACAATGCTTTATGTCGAGCCTATAATACTAACTTTCTTACCTAGGAATTGGGTAGAAACAACTGTAAATCGCCCATAATTTCTGTCAGCGAGTCCCGGATAGATAATTTGCTATAGACCACGAGGACAGCTTCTTAGGCGCACTTGCGTTCGATTTGCGTATCTTAAATTCGAGGTTAGTTCTCATATCTCGCCATCTACCGTCAACTCCTCCAGCCAGGTACCTCAGAATCAAGTCCTTCGACGTGGATCGTTAAACGCATGTAAATCTGTAAGACCAGTTCCCGAGTCAAGTGTGTTTTCACCCCTGACTGACTGACTGCGTTCCTCCAGGATGGGTGTGTGTTTTGATGCGGGTGTTCGACGTCTGGCCGGCTGCGAAAAGCTTGAAAATTGTCTTAATCAAGCTTCTGATGCAGGAGTACGAGTCCCAATAGTTCCAGATCTAGAGAGTATCGGTATTTGTAGACGTATTATCTCGAGAGTGGATGGCCGTATGGGTGCCGAGTCATTTAGCAGAGCGGAAATTAAGTGGAACTTCTTCGCCGTGTAGTTTGTTTCCGGTTATGCTGGTTCTCCTGGTAAAGTCCCGAGTCAAGAGATAGTATGCGGTGTTATTTGTGTGAGTTTTCTTGAGAAGAAAATATAGGGTGCTAACCGGTAGCTGGCTAGGTGAATAGGACATGCGGAAATATCAACACGAGTTATTCCTGATTAGATTATCGATTTTTGGTACATCATCCTGAAGCCATATGAGGGTGTGAATGCCACGGCCGCTAACCAGCCCCCTGGAACCTCTCTCTGCCAAAGAATGGCTTATTTCAGTACTCGCGAGACGGAGGGCCATAGTGTCGAGTTCTCTGGAGCACGATCATCCGCCGACGTTCACGATGAGTCTCGTGAACTATTTAATTGGCAGTCCTGACGGCTCAATCTCTCAAAAGGCTCTGGCTTCGCAGAGAGGGGGAAATGTAATGGACACTACTAATTCTGAACGATAGGCCCGAAGCGCTGCCAGTGGCATGCTACCTGATTCGGAGGACGATGAAAATCGCAGAGCCCTTCTACACGGCTTGCCCCGATATTTTTCCGAATCTGTGCTCGACTTACCTACGGGAAATCCGATTTTTAGACTCAAAGATTGAACCTACTTAGCCAAGGCGCAATTTGATATTTCCTCGTTTACGATGGTATGCTTGGACAAATGGAATGTCTAAAATACACCTTACGTTTGATGTATTCACTCAGTTGTCGACACAAAATTTATCTCCACATAAAACCCCTTCGAACGAATAATCAATTGATTTAGAGATCCAGGTTACGCAAATTAGATATCAGAGGTGTGAATGAATCAAGGTCTATGGGTCTCTGTGGGCGTGTGGGTATCCGTCCGACATGCCCTTGCAATGAGGCTTTTGAACACTGGCATCAAAGATATAATCAGGTCTTTCCCCTGATCCTGAGACTCCTTGTGCTTCAACTCATTCGCTGAGTGAATAAGAATGTAGCTGTAGGGTTGAAGTAGCGTTGCATCATAAACGATGGCATTTATGATTACAACTACATGAAACTTAGAGGAAGCTATCACCGTTGCGATAAAAGAAAGAAGTGCAATTTACACGCATTGAATGTATATTTTTATCCATAGGTAGAATCCTTTCAACTTAACGAATCAGGACGCTCTCCGGAGGTCCAAGGTAACTGGGCTGTAGACCACCAGTATCTGTATGAAGTGTATCTGTTGAGTACGAGAGCTCTCTGGCAGGAATAAAAAGGGATACGCACTGATAATAATTTTCTGTACCACTACGGTTGGCTCAATCATCCACAGCTAAGAGATTCAGAAGTGTTAACGACATTAAGTATGAGCAATAAACATGGATATTAACCTTGAGGGTATGCGCTCCAGGAGATACTCCGTTGAAGGTCGCACTGATAGGAACAGCAGCGTTTGCGACCCATCCGTCATTCGTGTCCCAAGCGGCTGGAAGAGTTCCAGGGGCTGCTGCGGGAATCGGGTTTATAATTTGTGGGGTCAGGGAGTCAATTTGCAACGCGAGAGAAAGGGGGGTATCGCCATTGGTATTAAGAGAGGGTGAGAGGTAAGCATTTACGGTGACATTTCCTTGCCCCTTCAGTGTATTGAAATTGTAGAAGTCATACTCGCTACGATTGGAAAGTCAGAAAATATTTTCGAATTTGAGATAGAAGAAACTTACAGAGAGGGACCTGTACCAGCACTAAAATTGGCGTCTGTACGTGGCATAGGAGTAACAGCAGAGAGGGTACGTCCATAGCCAGGCAATTCTGACCATGCAACACCGCTCACGGAATTGTTGCGAGTTGCATGAGCAGCTTCGATCGAAATAGCTCCGTCGCCCTCCACAAATCCTAATATAAATATATAAATATTGAAGTCGTAGAATTGTAAAACAAGGTACCTTTGAATCCACTTGATACAGTGTTTTTCTGCGCATTGAACATAACAGTAACTGATAAATCGGGTTGACCGGTGGCTGTCGCTTTGAAGGTGATTATCGCAGAGTTGGAACCAGCACTAAGCTTGCTCCAGTCGGCTATGCTAGCAAACACACGCTGCTCGGGGGACGAGGGTGATATGGATCCCTTAGATGGGCTGAGTGTTAACCAAGAAGCATTGCTAGTAGCAGTGAATGTGAAGGGGATAGGTCCTCCTGCACCGACGTCAATGTATCGATTAGATGGCGAGGAGAACGAGTCCATTGAAATTGAGGGAGGTGGACAGCTATATCCTTGCGCACATTGATTGGGGTTATCACCTGGCCTACAAAATATTGAGGGGGGAGAAGAAAATAACAAAACAAGCGGCACACCATGCACCCAGAGTTCCTTCCGGAACAATCCTCATGACACCAGCAATGTTTATCTTGTTCTTTTGAACACGAGTGATCGAAGGCATGCTAGATTACAGTGAGGTTAGGAGAACGTGAAAATTAAATGAGACGAACGTATTGGTCATTGGTTGTTGCCAATAATAATACCCAAGGTCTGTAACGAATATCAGACCCGATATTGGTAGAGAAATAAGAATAGCACGTACGAGTCTGGTCCATCATACTGTTACGCCATTCGTGTGTTAGTTAGTTATTTATTACTGTGAGACCATGGAATGTACACACTGTGTCCATTTGCCTTAGAAAAGACGAAAATTAGCACAGTAGTATGAAAAATGAATGTGATATAGCTCACCATCGAGTAAGGTATGATACTGAGTTTCAATATCGTAGTCTTTCTCAAACAGTTGTTCAACCTTATCCGCAAGAGAGTTGACGCTGTACTATGACAAACTCTTTTGTCAGCAGCGTTGCTTTGGATCTCCAATAACATCGCTTACGCGGGCCTGGGATGCCCTCAAATTATTCTGCCCTGCAGCTAGCATCTATAGAAGGATTAATAACGTTATTGTAGACTTTAAATAAACTGTAAAGAGGTTCACCATGTTCGCGATGTTGCTGCTGGCCAGAATAGGATGATGAACAAGCTGGAAGAAAGCTGGTTTTGTACCTGAAGGAAGACTGTTGTAAATAGCAGTTGATGCGTCTTGGAGTTGGGCCCATTGAGCGGCAACAGTCTCAGCTCTATGAATTGATTAGGACATGTTCGAAAAATAAATCAATGCAACTTACTCGCGGTAGTTGATGAGACTGTAAGTAGTGGAGTTCAGTAACTCGGGCTTTCGCCTGGCATTGAACCTCGTCAAGTTGGCAACAATCTGGGAAACTTTGGCGGAGGAAGCTGCTGATAGATCGAACTCTCTTTGAGCCCAGGCTGTGACGAAATCTCCGAGATTGTTTTGCGACCAGCGGGTAGCATTCCAGCCGTATGAGATGAAGAACTCAGTTTCGCGTTCGTATGGCTTAAGATCTCCAACGTTGAGTATCCACAAGCGAGTGGCCTCACGTTCAACGGCGATTGACATTTGCTCGTACACCTTTCCAATATCTCAGCATGAAAGACGTCGAGCTAATGAAGGGTGATATCACCTTTTCAATTTGGGTGGTCTAAAATAAATCATTAGTAACCGCTATTCGAGGTATGTGAGTTAAACGTGCCGTAATCCATTTATAGTCTCGTGGGTCTCCGACGTAGTCGAACTGAAAGCAGAATGAATCGCAAGTTGAATGACGTATGCCGAGCATAAACTTACGTGGTAATAAACTCCTGCTCCTCCGGTCCGATTACGCTCAGATGCGATTGGGAAGCGGCGGATATTTCCCCAGCTAACAACAAATCAGTTGATACCCAAGTGAGAAGAAACAGCTACTTACTTGTCATCGGCCCACATCAAGGTGACATAATCGGGTACAGGCATACCATCATCGTAGTAACCTTCCACTTGTCTACAAAATAGGCTTAATAAGATGTACATTATGAATTAGCAAAAGATATACAAAGTGTCCAGATTTGAGGAACTTGGGTAATATTAATATCATTTCCGTACACGGCCTTGAAGATCTGATTGGTCGGCGAGGACTTGTTCCAAGGGCTGGATATTTATAGGTTCCGACAAAGGAACTAGAATATGATTATTATGATGAAATATAATGCGGGGAAAAAGTAGCGTACGATCTCCAAAGCCACGCATACCAAGGGTATAAATGGATTCGAAGTTCTTCGCTCGCTGTACTCCTTCAAAATAAAACTGCTTAATATTGTCAGCGTTGTTGACGTAGTGCCAAGTACCCTTTCCAAAAAGGATAAATTCATTGGGTGTAGAGCGCATCATAGGCTCTTGATGACTGCAGGACGAAGTTAGTTCCAAGTTTCGATTGTTGAGGAGCTCCTGCTCACCTAGTGCCCATGACCACACCGTATGTATCCGCTAGAGGCTGATTCAACGGATCATCAATAGCGAAGGCACTAAAAATAGGTTGTAGTAGAATACAAAAATAATATTACTTCATGACATACCTTCCCCACATTGCTGTCGGAGAGATAAATCCGGTCAGAATCACTTCAGATCGCTTCAGAGTTTAATCAGACCCACCTGGCCAAAGATAGTTCGCCTTGAGACGCAACATGAGTTCGAATCTAATAATGAAGTACTTGAGAAGACGTCGAAGAAGATTCTATATTTACTTACAACTTGGAGTAGAACAGGTGGTTGAATGGTGAGTTCAGTTGTGCTGAGCCGGTGCCGTTGGTAAAATTGTCCATCGCCCATGATTGAAGAGCAGGCTGCTCATCGTTTAGGAAGATACCGCGGTACTTAATAGTGGGGGAACCATGAGAACACCCACTCGAGGACACGAATAGTTCGGGATGTTGAGTCGTTGGAACATCAGCCCACCTATTTTAAGTACACGGCCCGTTAATCCACAAGGTAAACTCCAAGTAACGTTAAAGCTTACCAATACCAAGGAGAGACGCCTGGAGGACATTGTATCAGAAAACAATGAGGAAGGGGAAGTTGTGTCAACGTACCGAATTGTTCTGAGTGGTCATACAGTGCGAATATTGTGCCCCTTTTGTCAGCCCCGATAACCACGTACGCGCTGGCGACTCCAGGCAGAGGATTTTTGACCTGACGCGTTAAGAATGATTCCCATTTGCCTTGGATAGAGGATACGTCGAGACCAGTAGAGTTCACAATTTGATTAATTAACGAGGACTTTCCGAGAGTTCCGACAATAATTGGTAACGAGCCTTTGCTGGCTGTTGCCAAGTTCGAAGATGTCGTGTTGGTTAATGTGGCTTTCACGCTGGTGACCTTCTGAATATCCGATGCGAAGTCGGCAGCAGCAAGATGGACACCAGCCCAGTCGTCGGCAGATACGAGAATGGGAGCAGCCTTTCCGTTGCTTACAACTGCAAATGAAGATGAAGAGGATTTGAAGGATACACAAGAATCTTGTCCAATGGCGTAAACCTGGCTGAAAAGCGTGCACAGGCCTGCAAGGACCAAAACACGCGTCATTCTGGAATGAACTTGCTGAGGACGGTGAGGACGGATTTACAAACTTCGCGTAGACCATGCAGCATTTATACTCTTACGAGAATATTGACTTACGACAAGCTCTGAAACGACGTCACGAGGCAAGAATATTGTTGTCCTGTGACTTGTGGAGAAACATCGGGATGGAATATTATACGGCCGCAGAGCGCGATTTACACGACGTCCCATGTGAAGATCGTTCTTTTCCTGGTGAGGTTCGAATGCTTGGAGAAGATATGTTTATCCTAATGGTTCCGACAAGGCTTGAAAGATGTACATGCCAGAAATATAATGGCTGCCAAAGTAGTAAACTGGATGGTTGATAGCCTGTACAGAAGAAATAGTTGACGTTGAATGACAAGCTCGCAAGAAGGCGCATCAATTCCGCGTATATTCCTTGTATATTCAGAGATATCGGGGCTGGATAAATAATCTGTCTTCGAAGAGCATTGTTTAAATTCTGCTGAATTTCAAAGTAACCATCTAGATCGATGTGGAGCATCCTAGAACAAACAAAACGAGACAAACACTGTTACGCGCGAACATCGTTTGTGGAGAAGCTGACCAATCATTCGGCCCCGGACATTGAAAATGCGGAGTAAAAAATCGTGCTTAGCGAAGCTATCTCGAATTTTAGTTTCGCAGGAGGTCGTGCAGTTCGAACGATCCAGATCGATGGGACTCCAATTAGTTCAATATAAGTTCAAGACTATGGATTATACTTAGACTCTTTGGAAACTATTTTCATTGTATTGTAGATTGAAAGAAGTGTCAACGCTCGAGTTCATGATCCCAAAGAACGATTCACCGAGATAGGACCGCCGGGGGTGTTTTTAAAGGGTCGATACTACCCAGAATGACGCTTGGCTGAATAAGCGTGCTATATAGGAACCCAACGTACTACTGAGTTCCTGTCCACATTGAACACTGGAACTCCGGGTTCTTGGGGGATGGAAGTTCGGAGGAAGAGGATATGAACTTTGATGGAGGATCATTGCGGACCGTCATTTGGTCCTGCTTGCTATGAGCTCGGCTACTTCGGCATCATGAAGAGCTGTCATCATCTGAACTTATGGCGCTGTTCAAGACGAGTGTGAATAAAAATATATGTTGATAGGATATACTTACGTCATTAGAGCTTCAGATTTTTTGAAAGTTATACGTAGTATATAATTAGCCATAAGTATTCTAATCCTACTACAGTTGCGGACAAGCAAACACATCAAAGTTCTTGCTCGATTTTTAACGCTCATCTCTGACCTATTAAAACTCCAAAAACCATCGGAATAGACATAATTTAGACTAATGAATGCTATTGTAACACCTGTTTGCCTGAAATCGAAAATTTAACA
>ML213613.1:287233-390622 GCA_004379715.1 Crucibulum laeve | reverse complement strand
ACGCGTGGGAATAACATGAAAAGGTGTTTTTTAGACTATTTAGCACCGTCCGAGTTCGAATCTGAAGTTGGTTTGTCTCTAAAAAATCTCGTTGCCGAGATATCCGAATTGTTGTGTTTGCTTGTCCGCAACTGTAATATCTTGAGAATAAGTTATATCTTCTACTCGGGAGGCATCGCTTATGCATAAGGAGGTAATGGATGGAACCAAGGTGCGAAATCATCGAGAAGAGAATCGAGATCCCCTCAGAATGTTACTTTGGTCACAGTCTCATAGAACGATTTGCCCTGTATACGAGCAATCTCCAACTCCAAAGCAGACGGTTGACGAGATCCATCAACAGATGCGAGGGTACCAGCACCCCACGGCGAACCTGTAGTGAACAGTTCAGTGAATCTACAGTTGCAAGAGAAGTGTTTACACATACCACCATGCGGCTCCTCAAGGTTGGAGAGCTGACCGAAGGCATAGGAATAGCCAAAGGGAACATAAATCATCCCATGATGCGTAAGGGTAGACATGGTGCCCATGGCAATCACCCCTTGCCCGCCTCCGAGCCCTAATGCAGATACGAAGAGATCAGCATACTTTCCAGCAAGTTTCCCATGAGGCCATAGCTGACCCGTGGAACTCCAGAACACCTATGAAAAGTAGACGATTAGCAATCACGTTGTCAACATACTTATGTAACGCACCTTCCACTGGGCAGGCATAGAGCCAAAACGAGTGGGAGTACCGAAGAGGAAAACGTCGTAATTGAGAATGGTATTCGTAGTGATGATAGGATAGCTTAGCTTTGCAGGTGCATTCATGTTATCGAGAACTTCTTGAGGAAGGGTCTCGGGAACTCTAAACACTTACGAATACAATAATTATAGAGGGAAGAACTACGCACTGCAAGATATCAGCCTTTCCTCCAGTACCTTCAATACTAGCCTTAATACTCTCCGCAGCTGAAAAAAAAATAAGGAAATATTCATGTCAGTGGCAGTAATATTAGACTATGAATGACGAAAGGTGCACCTCCAGCAATATGGCCATACATGGAGTAGATCACGATGGCGGCTCTGGGTTGTGAAGAGCGAGCTTCAGCAACGGATGTCGAGGGGAGTACCTTCGGGACAGGAGTGGCTGCATCCGTGAAGGAAAATGACGAACGACTTCTCTTTTCAGCAGTTGCTTTCATCGCAGGTTGCTTGGAAGATGACAGCCCATCGTCAACGAAGTTGTTCCTCTGGCGTTCGAAGGGGAAGTACGTATTGGCAGTTGCTAGTTTGCGAGTGCGGAGACGCGGTGACCAGGAGAAAAGGTGGGTGGTTGGTGGCGGTCGTTGGTCATGACGTTTGGCTATCCTATATATTTGCGAGGCCTCATCGCTACTTTATTCATCCCTCTTCTGCTTTGTCCCTCCTTCGTAATGACGAAAAGTCAGGTCGCTGAAAAACTGAGCAAGATTTAGAGAGGGGTAGCGAGCAGAATGATTCTGCTTACGAGATTTAGTCGTGGTTGCATGAGTGGTGATTGAGCAGACAGCATCATATTTCCCGATATGGTACTTGGATCCCCCCAACAAACGAGGGCCATGCAGCGTAGAGCTGGGCTGAAATAGGGTGAAAATGAGGCAAAAAAATAAACAAAATACATCATTAGAGATGAGTTGAAATGATCAGAAAATAGAGCCATCATACACGAGTTTATTCCGTCTTTGCCGTCGTTGTGAATAAGAAATAGGCTAAAAATAACACCTATGTCGATAGCACGAGAAGAACATTGGAATATTGACAGAACAGAGACTGAGGTCTAGTGGCTCATAGGCCAACCAAGATACCGAACTTTATTTCTACCCATAAATGCTTGAACCAGAGCGAATACTGGGTTTTATGCTGATACTAGTCCGAAAAACTGCATTTGGATTTCTTTACCAGTGGTTAAGCGCGAAATTTGATCACAGCAGGCCTAGCATTGCTATAGGTTCACGACGTAGATCTAGCACACATGATTCTCTTGATAATGACCATGGTTTATAGCAGATATCTCAATCTTCAGACAATCATCGAATAAGAATGCTCTCTAGAGGATCTAGATACCTCGGTTGGCGACATCTGTTATCTATTCACGAGAGGTATCGGTTATGAATGTCGATATCTAGGGGTGAATGAGCTTTCAGTTGGAATATGCATGAAGGCATACAGACGATCCGACCACAGTAAGGTGAGATAATCAGGAACATATTCCATCACCATAATCGCCTAACCTTCAACTTCTTGGTCAGCTAACTCGTGCAGCAGACATCCGGTAACGAACGTGACAGACAGTGGGCGCGGGAGATCCAAATTCGCTGGGTCTCCGCCACATTCCCCTAAACAGCGAGCAAGACTCGGGTCTGGTCAACGATAACCTTATTCAACTGACCAATGTTCGTTGTTTCTAAAGAGGACATGATAACGGCTTAACTTACTGGGTTGCCGTAAGAATAAGAGAATATACAATCTCCGAATCCTTGCATTCCCAGGGTACAGACAGATTCATATGGTTATGCTCGCTTCGCACCGTCCAGGCATTAATTGATGATAATCTAGGCGTTGGAGACGTAATCCCATGGACCGGGCCCGACGAGTCAAACGCACTATGGGACCTGGTGACAGGGTGCAAATATCAGCGACGGGGCTCCGCAAGTACCTTTACAATGAGTCTTACCTGGCGCCCACCACCCGCCGAAATGATCTGCCAATGGCTGGTTTAAGTTAACATGCAGGGCAAACGCACTGGATCGATCGTCAGAAGTTGTATCATACCTTCCTCACATTGCCAATACCCACGAAGGACATTCGAAGTCAACAGTTCTAAACATACCTGGCGTAATATCAGCTCAAGCCTGACATTGAATCGGGTAAATCGTATATCCAAGCTTCGAAGATATAAAAATACTCACGGCTTCTTCGTGTAGAACGAATGATTGGTATGAGCATTAAGCCTAGCTGAACCTGTTGAAATTCTCAGCAGCCCACCTTTGCAAGACAGGTTACTCCCATTGAAAAAGATAACATGGTATTTGACAGGAGGCGAGCCATGCGACCAAGTGTCGACGCGACGAGGGCTCCGTATGGTTGGTGGCTAGAACGTCTGCACCTATTGGAATGCTGGGACAGCATCAGACCATTGGTTACATCTTAGATAAAAGGAAAACCTGTGCCAGTACAAAGGAAAGACTCTTGGTGGTAAGATAAATGGCTATGTTGCTGCATGATAGGACGAGCTACGCGCGTACCAAACTGTTCGGAATGCTCCTAAAGATCAAATATCATCCTTCTTTTTCAGCTCTGATGATAATGAGGGTAACTACGCACCAGGCGGACAGTTCTTTACATCCGAAGATATAAACGTTACCCACTGTCTTTGAATAGGCGAAACATCCAAATTTGCGGTATTGGTAATCCAGTCGATCAACTAGGACTCCCCAAGGTGCTGACAATAATTGGACAGAATCCTTTAGTGACAATTACTAAGTTTGACGATGAGACGTTCGCGAGGGTGCGATATTTAGAACCTGGCCAGTGATTTGCAGATACAAAAACTGGGCGGCATCGCCTTTGGTGACCATCAAAGATATTAGCTATTGAAGACTTGAAGTTGAAGGGAATGCATGAATCTTGTCAGGTGGCGTATCCGCTGCCAAAATAGAATGCATAAGTCCAGCCGCACAAACGCACATGTCATTCCGTGTGTTGTGTTCTGACCAGAGATGGTGAATACAACGAATGTATCGAGGCAAAACAGTTCATACCTTGATCGGGTTATTGTTGATATTCAAGAAGCTCGGGGTGCTTGTTCGTGTCTTGTGACAACTTCGGTGGTGCGAGAAGCAGAGGGAGAGCGGTCAGGGCGGCCCGAACTGCACACGGCTTTACGGTGGTGTAGAAGACTAAAAAGACACAAGTGATGTGAAGAAACGTCTTACAGGAGCGATGTCCGCGATCGTATCGGAGCGCACTTCTTGATCGACCCTTGTATTCCCGGGAGCGGGATGATGGATGGAATTCAGAAGACGATATTTTTGAACATGGAGAAAGGCGAAGGATCACGCTGTGGCCCCATGCGCGCGTCGTATATTCTACTGATCTTAGATTAGTTACCCAACACAGTGTGCCAATATTGAAGGCATCAGCAGAACGTACCTATGATTAGGAGGTCATGTTTTGTCATGGGTGGAGATTAAACATCCCTCAGGTGAACATTTCAGAGAAAAGTAAATATACTATGACAACCAGGTCAGCTAGCATCAGCGGTTCAACGTCCCATCAATATTCACCGTACCGTAGGTGCAAGGTCGGCTGCTAGCCACGCTAGGATGTTCGTAAGGCACCGAGGGCGTAGAACTCTGATGGGTACGGTATTGTCGAGGGCTCAGAGTACGTCGAGCTGCCAGTGATATCAGCACGTGGAAGAACGTAATATGATCCTATAGTGCGAGGAGAAACCAATGTTTTTCCGAGAAAGGCGAAACCAGGTAAAGTTTCGATGCTGTAGGCTTTGGTTTATATTGACATGATGAGGTCGCATCCTTATATGAAACCAGCGGGGCTGATGACAATAAACTTCGTCGGGTATAATGTACCATTACCAAATAAATAAGATACGAAGAGCAGAGACAATATAACGACCAACCTATCAAAAAAGAATTCAGAGGGGTCTACTTAGTACAAGGAAGAGAAAGCAATACTCACCCAGCACCTTATCTTGGTGTCCCAGGCAGCACCTTCACACTGCCTTCATCCTCTCTTGGTTCTCGCCACACCTGCGTACTCTTCCTGATATGCTCTGTCAGCGGTTCATCGTCAGAGTTGTTCCCATCTAGCATCTCATTGTCTTCGTCATAATCATCCTCCAAGAACTCTGTCGCTGATGGTCCATCGTCCTCACTCAAACGTATACGACCTTCAGAGTGGGTGAATGTCTTCAGTCTGCGAACAGTGGTAAATTATTCGGCATTACTGTGCGAAACGGCGTGGATAGGCAGAAAATCAGACTAACTGGTGTGAAACAACTCCTCGCAACGTATCCAGTCGTCGCCAGAGTATGAATAGACAACATGAAGTTAAAACAGTAAAGAGGATTATCGTTGGCATGTTGCCTATCGGCTGGGGTTTGGGCGACTCCCTAGGCTCTGTTTACAGAAATCTAGGATAAATTTTAACGCCGTTGGCATGCACCAATGAGCTAACCTCCTGGTATCGGTGCTGGTGCCATTGTACGATATACGAGGCCGTTGAATGGTACGGGATTTTGACAATGGATTTGAGGCTGTTTGTGGTTCGGCGTGGACTTGACTGTCGTGGGGTCTGTTGTTAACAGTGAGTCCCTGTGTCGTCTTTGGCAGCGTCCCGAGAGTATTGAGAGGCTGAGAACCTTGATGGTGGTGGGGACGAAAGCACCGAGTGTGGACGGACACCGCACGCATTGAACGCGCCTTTGTTTGGCGAAGGCACTGCAAGTAAATATTGCTCATTGGTGCCCCTTGCTCAGAGTCTTCTTTTGTCTTCTTGTGTGAGGGATTTAGTGTGAGGAACCATGTAGCCAGAGCAAAGTATATACTAATAAGCAATACTACTTAACAACTGTGTGCCATATGATATTTCTTTAAATAACAGTTTACAGTATTCTAGGACAATCCCAGTCTGAAATTTGATCCTTTAACGTGACCATCCCAGCGAAAGACGAGTCTGAGAAACTGCTGCTGAATATTGACTCTAGGAGTTTTAGCTGGGGAATTTCCTGACCTGGTTACCGTTTTGAACTGCATATCCTTCTCTTTCCAGATGTCTGCAATGCCTTCGCTTGCTCCTATAGTGGCGCAGAATTTATTATGGCTGTCTGTATACAAGATAATATCAGAAATTCAATGCAATCATATGATAGCCGGTGAGTCCATGTAAAGCGTGTCGACAGCGATAGTACAAGATAAAAATAAAAACAATTGGGAAGATAATAGTTGGTTATACACAGTAGGGTTCCATTATATCTCCATTTCAGCCTCTTCGTAGTCGGCCTCATCTTCCGGTACGATTCTTGGTGAATTCTAGCCTCTCATCGAATCGTACACTTATCAAACGCACTCTCCCTCCTCTTCTCCTCCCTCTTCTTCCACACTGGCCAAAGCTTGATCGTCTCCTCCTTCGGACACACCGTGAACACGTTCTCCCCATCAGGGCTCAAGCAACTCTGTGTCACCGCACTCCTATGCGCATTCGTCAGCGTCAGTAGCCGCTTACCTGACGGATAGTCGTGCACTACTATCGAGTTCAGCAATGGCCCAGAAGCAGGCTTGATATCCATCTCTGGCGGCATGCGTGACGACGAGGATCTTGGGCGGGTGTGAGGGATGCCGTAGATGGTGGAGAGGGAACTCCGCCGCACCAATGGTGGTGTGAATGAGTATCCCTGAGTGCTTAGCAGCTCTTTGCAGTGCGGCGACCATAGGAGAGAGTAGACGGTAGTGTTTAGCGGGAAGGTTTCTACGGGAGTTGGGCAGGCAGTGGAGACATTGCTGCTGCTCCAGATACGGATTTTGCCTTCGGGGGAACAGCTGCCCGTCGCGAGTAGGTCTGATTTCCACGGACACCATGCTAGAGCCTAAATTGCGTGTTAGAGAAATCGAGACGACGTGTGAAGAGTAGTGTACCTTCACAGAACCCTTATGCCTCATCTTCGCACTGCGCTTCCCCATATCTAGCAGAGACTCCCCTGTATCCAGTAGAGACTTCCCCGCTCTTCGATCCCAAATATGTACAACTCCATTCTCGTCCCCACTGGCCAAATAGTTCCCGTCGTTACTCCACTCCAGACTGAGCACCGAATCTCGATGTTGGGTATTCCGCGTCCACTTATCCGCAGCCCGCACATCGAATAGCGAAATTGCCCCGTCACCTGCACCCACAGCTAGCACTTCCCGATTCCACGCAAAACAACGTACGGCATTATGGTCGCTGTCACTCCATACGCGGACAATCTTGCTAGTCCCGCCGTCTTCGTCGCCACTCCACACCTGTATCATCCCCTGCTTGTTCCCAGCGGCGAGATACCCTTCGTAGCCCTCCTCCGCCCACCTGATGACTTGGATGTGCTCTCGTACGTGCGGTTGTAGCTTGAACATATGCGTGACGACCTTCGTCTCGAGGTTCTGGTAGTACACGTCGTTGCCACACGCGACAGCGATGAGGTTCCGCCGTGACCAGGAAATGGGATAAGCGAAGGGGTCGTCTGGGATGCCTGGGCTGTCGAGGGTGAGCACGCATTGCGGCCGTTTGGTGAGGTTTTCGGTGACGGAGTTGGAATTTATGGTGCGTGGTGGATGGAAGAGCTGGGCAGCGCTTCTACGGAGGAGTTGGAGGGTGTCGTCGAAGGAGGTTGAGGGAAGTGAGGGAAGGTTGCTGTCATCATGGAAAGTGAGGACTCGGTCTTCCGAGAGTCCAAATTGCTTGCTGATACGTTTGGTGCGTGGGGTGATGTTTAGGGGTGCGTGTGTTTTGGGTCTGAGTGGCACGAAGCGGGCCGCCTACGATGTGGTGTTAGATTTGGAGACCCGGAGGACAATGTGAACGCACCGATGAGGTAAATGGAATATTCTCATTCGTTCTGCTCCCTCCCACATCTAAATCTCCCACTGAATATTGAGAGGCCACAGACGAGATCCGCCTTCTCTTGTGCGAATGGTGGTTTGTGACTGATGCATGAGCGCGCTTTTGAGGTGCTACAGCTGGCGTTTCAAAGCCGCATTCGATCGTCGGGAAGGTGACTCTACAACAGTTAGACGTCAGTATATAATGACATTGTGCTCATGATGGGAGCTGGACGGGAGCACGCACGAAGACATTTCTTGCAAGTAATCTTGCAATTGGAGAATAGGTTTCTGTAGCTCACAATCCAGGTATATTCCTGGAGAACACTGCGTTCGCAGATTCCAACGGGTATTTGAGGGTAATTCTGCTAGATCTTGACTCTTGGGGGAATTGGGGACTTGCAGCTCATGGACCGGACTGGCGTTGCTACCTTCGTTTGACTCGGGGTATAAGACCTAAAATTTCTGAAGCCGGTAATGAGATGTATTTTCGAGTGACTAGGAAATGGAACAAGGACGCTGTGTTAGACGTGAGCGCTGAGGATGGAGCCAAGAGTTCTGGTGACTGTCGAAGTCGAGGGCCGTGTTGACGAGTGCTAATCATGTGATCGAGAACAAGTTCTACATATTTGGCGATGGCTTTCGCCTTCAACTCGTATAAATAAGGTGCACAGCCATATCAATCTTCCCTGTCAAGCTTTCACTATCCTGGGTAGACGCTGAGAAATACTCTGCCTTCAAAACATGTTTGCTTGTAATGTAGGCTTACATATTCTATATACAGCTCTAATTCTTCAATAAGAACACCATAAGTATTATTATATGGCAAGGCCCCTATGACGAGACGCAGATCGTGGATCGTCCTAATCAAGGTGATGCGCTATCTTTCATCTCTGCAGCAAATCCCGCTTATTTCAACTTATCCTCTACCCATCTCCTCACTAAACTGTTCCCCACCTTAAATTTACTACAATGTCTACTCCCAAAGTCGCCATCGTTATCTACAGTATGTACGGCCACATTGCCAAGTGTACGTCTGTCTCCCTTCTCTAACATTTTAGCAATGGTAACTGAAGATACTTGTAGTGGCTGAGGCTGCCAAAGCTGGTCTTGAGAGTGCAGGTGGAAAGGCCACTATATACCAGTGCGTTCCCGCTACCCACCACCTTTCCTGATATCTCATACTCACACTCATCGCCACTATAGGGTTGCCGAGACTCTCCCTCAGGAGGTCTTGACCAAGATGCACGCTCCCGCAAAATACGACTACCCCATCATCACCCCCCAGATCCTCGCTGAATACGATGCCTTCCTCTTCGGTATTCCCACCCGCTACGGCTCCATGCCCGCTCAGTGGAAGGTATGTCCTCTAAGTATCGAACCCTCAATTATAACACACCTCTGTCCTTTATAGAGCTTCTGGGACTCCACTGGTCAGCTCTGGGCCAAAGGTCAGCTCGCTGGCAAGTACGCTGGCATCTTCGTCTCTACCTCCGGTCTCGGAGGAGGTCAAGAGGTCACCGCCTTGAATACTCTATCCACCCTCTCCCACCACGGCATCCTCTACGTCCCCCTTGGATACGCCCATACCTTCGCCCTGATGTCCGACATGACTCAGGTCCGCGGTGGTACGTTCCTCTCTGTTCTTCATTGACGATTATTGGATATTAATGGTAATATCTATAGGATCCCCCTGGGGTGCCGGAACCCTCAGCGGTCCCGATGGTTCTCGCCAGCCTTCGGCTCTTGAGCTCGAGATTGCTCAGATCCACGGCAGATCCTTCTGGGAGATCGTCTCCAAGGTCAAGTTCTAGAGTGTCAGGTCAAGACCAACCTATACATATAGAGACATACAAACTACCTAAACATTGCATTTTTATACATATTGCATCTTTAAGCGATTATTTTAAGTGATTGGAGTTGTCTTTCATGTATGTCGAGTTTGTAAATTTGAGTTTCTACTCAAATATTAACATAAGCCTCGAGAGTACCAGAGTAGAAGGCATGTCCACTACTACTACTATTACTACTATTACTTGGTACTCAATACCATTTAACCACTAATAATCCACACTCATCCCAAGCTGCAAATAGCTTCTGGAGCCGAGAATGTTGATCTAGAAACGATAATCTATTAACGACTATGGCATACTGCGACGGGCGCCGGAATGCGAACACCAATGACTGCAACCGTCTGAAGCCTCTCAAAGCTGTGGCTAAGCTTTCCCACTCACTGGTAGCGATATCACTGACAGACAAAATGTCGAAAGTGAGTTGAATCCGACGCATTCGCAATGGGAAAGATATCTGTGACAGAAGAAAAATGGCTGCGTCGATGACACTCGGCTTCCTCCTAGGCGCGACGCTGAACATGTTGCTAATATGAAGATCTTGCAATTCTGTGTTGTGACGCAGGTCAATACCACTACTTCTAAATAATTCGACTGTAAGTCATAAAGGAATCAGTTAATAGTCATGGGGCAGGTAAATTATACTGCGTACGGAGCAAAAGTATCTCTCCGCGACCCATATGTTCCAACCACGGAAGTGCGAATTCGAGTATTTTAAGCGATGAGCCCAGATGGGATAGGTATATTGCAATGCTTCTCATTTCATTTGTACTAATATGCATGTCGCAAAACCGAGCAGTTTGTATCGTCTGAGTTCCACTGGTGTGTCCCGATAACCAGGACAAAATATGGTCAAGGACCCAAGCATTCGTCCCATCAAATGAGATTTCCTTCAACTTTGGAAACGAATACGCCATATAAAGGCCTGCACTTGGTGGAATGTAATGCGGCCAAGTCAAGTCCTGCCGATCCTTGGCTTCTCTTTTGACAGCCATTCTCTCCAAGAGCGGAAATGACGAAATAAAGCAGATGAGATCAGGACCGCTTTCAAAGAGGCATTCAAAGTCAAGATGCCGAAGGTTATAAAACACGAGAAAGAAAGCATTCTTAGTGTATTTGTCTAGCAGGCTGAACTGGACATTACAAGCGATTATTTTCAGCGATTCTACGTGGGGAAACGGCGGAAATGAAGAGAAATAAGGAAGCACTCTCAATCACGACCCGCCAAAAGAAGGGTATGGGCAGTGTCCTTGCTCAATCACAGTCACAAAGCGGATGTAGGGCGCAATAGTGCAGAGTGGTGATTCGAATAAATCCACGAGTGCGCCAACATTTCGAGAGTTGATTTGGATCCTTGAAAAGGTACGGGTACGTATGCTAGGTAACCAGGCTTTACAGACCGTACTACACGCTATGATTGTATATCTGCTGATTTCAATGAGCGAGATGATGGCATCCAACAGTTCTCGAGGCAGCTGCGAGGTTGCTTGCGTATGCGCCAGTGAGATTTCTGACATGTTGGCATCGTCGTGACCAGGAACGAGAGTCAAAGTAGAATAATATTAATTTGAATGTAAGGAAGTCTCAGATGGAAGAAAAGTTTCAGATGGAAGAAAAGTCTCAAATAGAAGAAAGCCTCGGATGGAAGAAGGGAGAAAAGAGATGTTTTGCTTGGTGTTGGCATGCATGTCTATAGCCAAACATTGACATCGCTTCTAAATTGCAATACTTTTCGAAAATATATTTTATATGCGCGGCGAATAATTATGAAAACCTTTAGGTCCAATATATGTTAGGCTGCTCTACCTATAAGTAGGCATAGACGTAACTGCATGAGGAAATGTAAACCTAAGTAAGGAAATGAACCATATTCTAATATAAATTTAATATTATCACTGCTTCCATCTACTGTGGGTTATGTCTAGAATTTCTCCGCCATGACTGTATTCATCCGAGCTGATAGTACAATATATCTAGTAGCTCTTGTCTTCCTCTTTGTTGGTGTTTTGGCTTTCATTTGTACCTCTTGTTGAAGACTGAAGCATCATATGACCAGTCCCTGGGGCAAGGCAGATACAATAAGATATGAAGTTCTAAAAAATAGGATTAGAGATGTGTCACTCCGTGGCGTACTAGCGACGGGGTATAAACTTGTTTCAGATCATGTAACTTTGTAAGACTTAAGTAGGTAGGTTCCTCCCGAGGAGCGTTTGTTTCGTGCACAACCGAAGCAACTCCTCAGCTTCTATGTCTTCAGTCAGCTCGATTATTTCATCCTCTTCATACCCTTCTATCGTAATCTATGCAAGCCTTGAGAAAGAGATCGCCGACATCGTAAACAACCTGACTGATCTCCAAAAACTGGTGGATGTCGCAGGCATGATTATCCTGGAGTTCTCGCGTGAACCCCAGAATACCTATACAATTGACAGCCGATTCAGAAAGTTATCGGTCAAGCTCGATGCAGTTATGGGCGCGATGCTCGTATATGTAGACGTGTGTGGAGGTGACAGAGGAAAATTACGTAGCATCTGTCATCGTGGCATGGGGCGAGAAAAAAGGAAAAGGAAAAGTGGTTGAAGCACTTGAGGCCGTTGGCGTCACATGGCTAACGCACTTCTTATTCATTTGTAAGTTATGATCTCTTGTCATGAATAAATCTCTCATGTTCTTAGTTAAAGCGAGCAGGAGGATGCACGAAGTCTTGTCTAGTCAAACATCTGAATTGGATACCCCGACTGATCAAGAAGTTGAATCCTATGCTGGGACAGGGGTCGGCAATCGCTCATTCAAAGATGACGTGCGTAGACGCATCTAGCAGGAAATATCACTTCGCTGACTCCAGATCAAGTTGTTGAAACGAGACGGCTATAAGTGTCATATCACAAGTTTCCAAGACAGCAAGCAACCTGCACTAAATACAAACATCCCCAACGTTCAGTTGCAAGCGACTCACATACTTCCTAGGGGAGTCTGTAAAGTTGACGAAGCACAGGGATTATTAGGCTCTGTGGGTCGTATGTTTAAAGTCCTAAGTCTCGTAAACCTGACGTCTTTTACTTTACAAACAGTTCGAACTGCTACTACAACTTTCAACTTACTCGTTAATTTTACCGGCCTTCCCGCCACGACACTTGAAGAATTGTGTGGCCACATTGACGACCCGTCAAATATCATGATGCTCCAAAGTGATGCACACGACGCCTTCGAGGACTTTACTTGGTACTTGAAGAAAACAGAAGTCAGTTTCACAGCCTGCGATTTTCTTCATATAACTGATGGTACATCCAGAAAGACAATGTGTATACTATGAAAAGCATCACTCGCAAAGGTCTGATCCGCCTGCCTAAAGATAATCTTGTCACTTTCATAGACCACAGCAGCGAATTCAGCTCCCTGGATTTAACTCAGAAAAGCACACATCCTGTGCCTTTACCGAATTCGCTCTACATTGCCATTCACGCCACTGTAGCCCAAGTTTTAGACATAAGCGGTGCAGGCAATTTTTTCGATGAGCTCTTGGACCAATGCAGGGATGGTGAAGGCAATATTCCCCTTGTGCTAAGCTGGTCAGCGTTTGAGAAAGTGATGAGCGAAGAAGCAATGAGGGAGTCTATTTTCGAGGCATCCCACTCAACCAGGGTGAGGGTGTACTGAAAATTGGATAGTATAATCAAGTTTCGTTATACAAACCTGTATTAACATTATAGTTCCCTGCCGCACATGTAGTCCGCTTGTGCTGGTACTAACTCAAGAAATAAGTTACATTCAATTGAATCACTACGCATACATGCAGCACAGGCTCTACGTTGTTTATAAACTCTCGTCTACTTGCAGACAATGTTGGGGAAGAGGTCAGGGCCAGCGAGCGTAAGGTTCTCGACGATAAGGTAGAGTACGTCATCGATATACTTGATGCAAGGGGATCGGATGTAACCGACCTTTTCGGTAAGTAGAGGAAGAGTGTCCTTGAAGGTGTCGTTCCAGAAGCTGGCTTGAGCAAGTTGAGGTTACCCTTGTCACCTAAGAAGAGTCCCTTCGCGAGATATATCCAGTAATTGCCACAAGTCGGACTCGAAATACTTGTTGAGCTGCAAGAAAATGCGCCAGTGCAGAGCTCTGAACGAAGTCGACATGCAGCAAGGACGAGCCGATCACGAATGAAAGCTCATCATAGTGAAAATTCCCCAAACATGGCGAAGATAATATTACCCACCGAATCCTCGCTCATAGTCTGGACGGGACACCAATGGAGGGAAAGAAGTCGTCGAGGAGGCCCATGTACTTCCCGTCATAGAACTGCCTACAGGGATCATGCAGACGACAGGTCTAAGTGGTGCAGTCGTACTCTTCAGCCTCCAGTCGGACACGTCCCCACTCTCGAGTCTCGACGCTATAATGAATAGGCTTCCTCGAATCATTGTTTATTCCCTTATTTCCCTCCCTCCCATTCGTTTACTTCAAGTCCTTGGTCTCTACCCCTACGGTACGGCGTTGCTGCCATCCAATATGTCACAATAGACGAAAACGGATATCTCATAGATGGCATACCATCGCATTCAATGGTTTTGAAATTTAGCCGCCTCATTACCAGTGAAGTTTCATCGGTAGTCGATCTGACGGAAGCGACGCGATAACGGGCTTCTGATGATGTCCTTAGCGGCTGAGATGCGCCAGTACCCGCACTGCGGAGGCCAAGTTGCTGGTAGGGAATGCCTTAGAGCTTCGGATGTCGGCACCCCATTGACATGTAGGGTAACGACGGGTGACAGCTAGTGGCGTGCATACGATACTCGATTCAGACAAAACACTAAGGTGCAGGAGAAGGAGATTTGACGCCATTTGAAGGTGTGGGTGAGTTGGTACCTGCTGCAGCGCGGAGCAGACCTCGACCCGTCATGACAGGCCGTTTGATCTTGAAGTGGAAGTAGACGTGTTCGCTGTCGAGCAAGCTGATGATACCCTGGTGAGCGGCCGGTATGGGGAATTGAATGGACTAGAGGATCTATAAAAGATGAGAACGACGGTTTCTGAACCTAAGCAAGGGTAGGTTAGACACGTACTGTATACAACTGCACTGTCGTTCCGTTGAATTTTCATATCTGGAGGAGTCAAACAAACACCCCTCAAGAAACGGCATATGGCTGTATGTCTTCGAGAGGCGCTGTGGGGCATCCTAGCATGCGGAGCTGCAAAAAAGATGTCGACTATGCAGAACCCGTCTTATAACGCCTTCTCTTACTCAGAATACACAGTAAGAGATGCCTAGATACTTACCAAATAATGATCCACTTATTATATCTACATGAGAACGATGATGTTGTCATCCTACACGCTATCATTGAAAATAAGAAAAATGCGGCTGATAGAGTACACAGCTTAAAGAGTATCCAGTCATCTGGGGACTGTAATACGGCCACAAGTTGCCTTGCACCCCGCCGTCGTCTGGCAGATGTCTTGCAGATTGAACGAGATTACTCGAACTTGTTAGCTGAGGAAGGGCGACGGTAAGTTTGGGTCAGAAAGGAAGGGTGCATCGAGATGTGGGTTGAGAAGGTAGTTTCGCACAACCCGGGCATCGGAAATTCAGCGTCGTGTCACGGCGTGATAAGCGTGCACTCCAGCCTCCAGATCGAATCACTTCGCACTGTCTGATCAGCCAGGCTGCCACTCGCGAGCCTCTGCAATGTCTGAGCAGGTTAAGCTCTTAGAGCACGAGTCGGAAGTTGTAGTGTACCTGAAATTTTGTTAAAATACTTCAAATAGAATAGAAGGATGGTTGGTATCGAAGTTTAAGGCTCCATTGTGGTTGGAAGTGTTACGGGCAAGGTCGCTAACCGAGGAACTTAGGCGAAACTGGGACGAGTTGGGAATCAAGAAGCAAGGATGCGCGTTGACTAGACGAGGTACTACAATGTAAACTACGAGTATATATGAGTAAATAGAACAAGATCGGAAATGTGACAGAATGTCGCATGCTTTGGCCTTGACCGTCACAGGAAGGAAGAAGAAAGTAAGTTCGTGGCCGGGACGTCAAGTTAAGTATTTGTACACATGTCTATGGCCAAACAGTAATGTCGAATTCCAGAGTCGAAATGATGGCGAAAGTTCGTTAGAGTTCAACGTTGAAGTTAATGATAAAAACCAGTATTTGCTGGAAATATTATTCTCGCTGCATTTTGAACGGAATTGAAATGTAAGTATGTTTATAATTGGGATGCATTTCCAACTTGGAGACAGGGTGTACAACAAGTATAATGCAACCTCTAAATGCTTCTTGCAATGCAGTGGATGCTAGTGTCGTAATAGGGTCATGATCATGAATCTACCCTCAGCAACCCGATTTGAGAGTGCTGGAGCAGAATACTGGTCGTAAGGATGTAATCAAGAAAGTAGATAAGATACTTATAATCACCATAACACTCCACCCATCTGCGAACCAGGTAACTAGTGACACGATCGAGAGCCCGCAAGCTAGCGGATCTGTCCAATATAACTCGCCTGCCTCCTAATCTCCTTCCTCTTCGCCCAGACGTCACTCACATAGAGCTTATTCTCCTCAGGCACTTGGAAGACAAGCTTAGTCCCATTTGAATTAAGTACGCTGTCGCCAATCGCCTTCTCCACGACAGTTTGCGTCTTGATATGCCTCAAGCTCGGGTACGCATGTACGGTGATCGTGTGCTCAGTTGGCACCTTTGCGCGTTTCCATTCAGAGCCAGGGGGGAAGGGTTCAGCAGAGGCGTGAACGGTGAGGAACTCCTTGCAGTGTGGAGAAAAGTAGAGCCCGGTAATAGGCGAGTCGAGCTCGAGAACGCCGGGTGCGAGCGCGTTTGTGGCGGCTTCCTTGGGGCTGCAAGACCAAAGGCGAATGGTGCCCTTGACGTCGGCGCTGGTAAAAACTTTGGGGATCCATGGGCACCATGTGATGACCTATGTACATGAAAAAAAAGGGTCAGTGAACGAACATAAGCAAGCAGAATCAACGTACTGAGATGGCAGCGGTATGCTGCATTTTCTTCCTCCGCTGCACAAAATCCCCAACGTCAAGAGGAATTCTCTGGCCCATCTCCCACGTATACACAGTTCCCGTCTTGTCCCCACTCGCAAGGTACTTCCCCTCCGAATTCCACCCCATACTCGTAATCGGCCCTTGGTGCCTCGTCACCTTCGGAGCCTGTTCCTTCATCTTCGCAGTCTGCTCTATCCTCGTATCAAAGTGGCGAATCGTGCCCTTGATGCTCCCAACACTCAGCACAGGCCCGTTCCAAGCCATAGCTGACATTTCCTTCGTGCTCCAGCCCATGGTCATCTTCTTCGCCTTGACGTCCCAGATCTGGATGTACCCCTTGCTCGTGCCGAGCGCAATGAGCTCTGGATGGGTTTCCCCTGCACAGGTGAGCACACGGAGGTCTCCCCGCGTTTCTTGGAGCTTGCAGAGGTGCCCAACTTCCTCGCTGGTGGTGAGGTGCTTGTAATGTACCCTGTTTCCGCGCGCGAAGAAGACGATATTGTCTTGTGAGCACGTGAGAAGGCGAGAATTTACCTCAGGATTGGTGGTGGGCATGGAATAGTCGATCCTGACGTTCGTATTCCGCATATGGTGCTTCGCAGAGTATTCCGAGATCACAAGGGGTTGAAGGGGTGCAGGAGATTCAGAACGTAGTGACGAGATTGACGCGCTTCGCGAAAGAATACGATCCTCTCTATTGAGAATAGGCACGTCCCGAGTGTTCGTACCAAGAAAGGGACTGATACTACGCGGATAGTCGAAACTTGAGCTACTTAGTGTACGTTGCGGATGACCATGAACAGCAAATAGTTCATCGAGGCCTCCCTCGCGATAAAAGGAGCGCGTTCTGCGAATGATGCCGTTATTTGGCGTGTAGTGCCCAGCTCCGCTGAAAGAGCTGTTGCGGCTGAGGTTGGAGAGGAGCCTGGGACGTTTGCGCACGGATTCATCGAGGGAGAGGAAAGATTGGTCTATACGGTCCGACTAGAACAGGAAATGATGCCAAGTTAGTGAAGTCGGTTCCGATGTGAAATGAACAACTCACTCCAGAAGCGATAGATCCATTCAGAATCGAAGAAACACGGGGTCTCTTACGCGTCACATCCATCGCACTCATCACAGACGCGTCAGGAAGGGAAACAACGCGCTGTTCAAGCGTAGAACGACTGCTGCTCGCGACAGGTGCTTGCGATTGATTCAAACTAGGCGTGTCACGCACTCTGCCAGGTGACAGGTCCAACGCACCCAATAACGACGTGTTAGGCGTCGACGAGACGCGTTGCTCCATCGAGCGTCGACTGCTGCTCGCGATAGGTTGTTCAGATTCGAGCAAAGTCGGAAAGGCGCGTAGTTTCTGAGGTGACAGGTCGAGCCCGGCTAGTATGGACGTGTCGTCTGGCGAAGAAGGATGGTGTACCGTGCTGTGCTTGCTGCTTGCTTGCTCTTCGGCACGTTGTTTGGGATGTGATGCAGTTGGAGGTGCAACGCCGCCTATGAAAGAGTTCTCGGAATAGTAGTCAAGTGAATGATCTGCACTAGGCCAAGCATATAGCACTTCCTCGATCGCGTTGGCATCCAACGGCTTTGGGTGTGTCTCGGACGACAAAATGCCGAAGGTCTGAGAAATTTCACCACCTCCAAGTGGCGGAATAGCATCCATGAGTTCAAGCCTCCCATCTTCCACCTCTCCCTCATCATCCGTCTTCCGACCCTCCTCCATGTCCTCCTCCGCTCCTCCCGCCTTCGGTGCATTCTCCTCCGAATATAGTAGTGTGCTGAGTGGTTGTCGTCTCTGGAGCTGCATTGCCTCTGTTGGTGCATCCACCTCCATAGAAACGCGTGAAACGGGCGATGCCCGACTACCACCAGCAGTGGGCGGCTCCTCGGTCGCGCCAGGCGACCGCGGCGCGTATTCTTCGTAGTACAAGAGCGTACTGAGTGGTTCGCGAGCAGGATTCGCTACTATAAAAGGCGTGACATCCGCATGGGCAGAAGCGCGTCCAGCCGGGGTATGGGCGCGGCTGCTCTCAGCAGCAAGGATCTCCTCTGCCGCAGTTTTTTCGACGTCAGGTATCGATACGTCCATGGAGCGCGGTATGAAATGGGTGTAGGCTAGCTTCACCGTTGAAATATGATAAGTATATTTGAGTTATAGTGCAGTGAGAGACATGAAGCGGAATATGCAGGGGTTATGAGAAATGCGATGAGAAATATAAGGAAACAGTTTAAGGGTGAGTGGGTTGTGTTTACGTGACGCTTTTATTTGGTTCGCCCGGACCGCTGGTCTTCCAGTGGCCTTGATGCCTTTTCAGGACATTTTGACCACCCCGAAAAGGGAATTTTCAGTCTATTCGCAACTTTGTGGTATCGCATGTCGCATTGTTAGCAATCATTATGCGTCTCTGGAACCGTATTTCGCAGGGACTATATGATCCGGAAGGTGGTAAGGAAGGTGGAAAATGGATCCCATAATGCATAATTTCCTGGAAGGCTCCATGAAGACCATAGTACTAGGGATACGATGTGATTGGGATGGAGACACTGTAAACATGAAGTGAAGCTCATGTTGAAAACGTGTTGTTGCTTACATGGGCGGGAAAGGGCTACATTAGTCTAGTACGTCATCGTCCGAAATCACATCCTACAGTTAGGGATACGACCATCGGAACACTGCTGAGTGCATTTGAGGAGGTACAAGCCTTAGCCCCTTGAAGTTCACCGAAAGTCCTGCAAGAAATCGTCCATAGGATCACATAATGCCAAGCTATCATATCCGATGACGGTCTAAGCAGCTTGACGTCCTCGTTATTGGAATCCGAATCGCCTCGCGGGCCGTTGGTGGTGGACGTGAGGTTGAGCCAGACTGCCAACATTCACCAATAGCCATTCGCGCTGTGGGGAGTGAAAGTACTTACTGGCTATCCGGCACTCAGACCCGGAGACTTCTAAAATTAACGCACTCCGGTAGGGTTTCTACAGGAGCGCTCAGCGCTCAGAACCATGCTCAACTCAAGCACTTCGCGTTAAGTGCTCTCGTCGCGCTTCCCTTATATTATATGTCTGCTTACATCCTCTTCTTGCTGCCCTTCTGGATGCTATAGCTCGGGTACAGACGAAGACTGAACAGAAGGACCCAAACCCGAGGAGAATTTGCCATCGTCGTCCATCCTGAGGCAAATTCATTTTAGAAAGAACACGCCAAAAGCACTATAATCTACCAGGGGCAGGTTGGCAGCTATCTGAATCTTCTGATGCCTCGGATCAGAATGAGGACTCTGGCTCTTCAGTGATGGGTGACCTTGGGTTCGCTCAAGATTTGGTAGAACAAAGTGATTTTCAAAGGTTCAGTGCTTGTCGACATTTTAATATATTCGCAGGTAAAAGAACGAGTTCAAGTTTGGGAAACTGTGGGATGCCAGAGAAGCGGGGCTTGTTGAGTTCACAGTGGCCTAGTGGGCTGTTCTTAGATTTGGCTTTCTGTATGCATGCACATATCGCGGGTTGAGGTCAACTTATTGTATCGTGGATAAAGGAGCTGTGAAACACTGTGTAATCAGACATTAATTTAAGAGTAAGAAAAATACAGGCGCGCCGTAGCATGCTCACCGTTTTCACCACCATCGTCCAAATGCATCCTTCCTTATTACAACATGTGAATTAGGGTGTAATAGGATACCACCCGCCCGGTAGTGAATGAGAACTCATGGAAAAAAACGAAGATCGTTGAAAGTCTGTCAGCAGGATATATCCCGTGCAATGTATTCATTCACTAGGCTGGTGTAGTTGTTCGGAACGCTGTTTACACGTATATTCCCTATAATTCAACGGATTTGAGAACGTCTTGAATCTTGACATCGAGAGTAGGTCCAGAACGCCTATTCACGTCGTCGATAAATCCAAGCGGGCATCCACTACTGTTGTCGGCTCACCAACCATGTATGTCCGGTCCCAAATGTCACCCACAACGCCAATTTTGACCCTATTTCACATTCCTCGCATCTAAGGTCATGGCGAGCGTCCAAAAATTCGACCACTAGATGGGCACGGTGAGAAAGTGCGGAGGGGGTGGGTCAAAAAGAGAAAGGGGAGCCGGAGGCAAATTGGACACCCTGCGTCCCAATTCAAAATTCCAGCACCGCCAGCGCCGAGACTCCGACTTGCTTCCTCCCAACCACGATGACCTTCCCCCGCACATCCTTGATTTTTTGGCCGTTGAAGAGGCTATGATATCCTCGACGACCTCCTGTATTGCATGCTCAGGAGTGGATAGGACTCGACTGGATTGAAGGACAACAATGCCACCGTAAATCGGCAAAAATGCCAATTTTGGACGAACAATCGCCCGCACAGAGGTTCAACATGCCGCCTTGAAGCTTTGAAATTAGGCTGCAGCGTCTTGATAATATTACAGAGGCTGGGGGTCCGTTTGAAGGACGTTGTGTTGGATAGGCAGTTGCTTAACGGTCACTCACCCCAAAATACTCAGGAGCGGACCTACTGGACGGTGGACAGCGCAGCGCGCTGATATGGTGATATTGTCGAACATATCATGTTGATATTCTTGGATCTTCGAGATGCGAGGTATTCAAATATTTTACCTTAAATTTCAGGCTCTTGGGCGATTCTGGAGGACTTGAAGCGGACAGAATGACAGGGGGTCTTACGGATAGCACGGACAGCCACAATATGCTCAGATCTCTTATGATGCTGGGTGTTGAGTATTTTCTGTGAGTCTTCGTGTTCTGGCTTGAGTTCATTCTCTTCTTCATTACTTTCTGGCGAAGGGGTTGAGCTCTCATCCCGCTCTCTTGGACTGGTGGTTCTTCGTCTTCCTATTGATCTTGAACAGACATCTTCGTGCTCTTAATGCACCAGATCACACAAGGAATATCTAAAGGATATTTCGGACGTTCATTAGGATCATACTCACTCCCAATCGTTGAGGTGATGGATGAGAAAAGAGCGTTGACTCACAAATCCAGCCCGACGTGTGATCGTGACACGTGACATCGTTACGGTACCGAATGGAGTTGAGACAGCGGACTCGACATTGAAGCGTGGTTGGGCGTGCGTGGATGGTTGGAAGTATGGGAACGAGTGTACGTCGGAGGCTTTTTGCAGTCCTAGATGGTTTGAGGATTCTCTGAGAGCGTCCTTAACAGCCAGATGTAATGTTTGACAACGATCTTTGCCTGTAGTCCTGCATATTTCTCCCAGCTGCACATGTTCGTTCTGTTCACTGACTCAGAAACTTCCAGATATGAGCTGATAGCACATGGTATGATGTTGATTGTACTTCAGCGTGTAGTATTCCAATTTCAAAGTAGCCAATCGTCCAAATGCCAGTTTTCAGTAAGCAGCGGGTACTGTACCTAAGCAAGAGACCCGTCGCCTGTTCATGTGTCTTCCTTTCTTGCTCACGCCAGATACGCCCTCCAGGATGTTCTACACCCGCTGCTCCTCGTCCGCCATGAGCATCTATTTTGCGTCAATCATCGGTTGTCGGTCGCCAGTTGGTGCATCAGTTGATATATGGAAGCATCTCATGATACCCGGCAACTGTTCATACGACGCATCAAGATCGTGTCGCGCTTCCAATTGCATGCCCTTCCCCAAGCGGTGACTAGCCTCAAACAGGCATATCCGGTGCCTTGTACGATTCATTCAGTCTGCCCCGTTTCCAAACTTTCCATGCCTATGCTTATGGTTGCAGGGACCCTTTTTTTTCAGGTGCGTTGATGGTGTTCGTGCTCTCACCAAATAAAGTATCGCTGTCGAACTGTCTTTTTCGCTTTTGTGTTCGCTTTCCTTCGTTTTCTGTCCCTCTGGGTTAACCCTCCAACTACACTATCAGCTTCATAACATAACTTATGTCTAATGATATGGTCTTTTATCGCCCTAAGAAACCGTGCTTCTTACCCTCTTTCTCTTTGGCCATCTCCTCCCAGCTTGGAGCGAGCGATCCGCGACACTACCGAGAAACGTGCCAATATAACCCCCAGTTCGTCTCTGCTCTAACTGCACCGCCTATCGACTTCATGGTATGCCCTCTAGTCTCTTTCACCAGACACCTCTAACGCTCTTGTCTAGAAAACCATCGACCTGCGCTCAGATAACGACAGCGATTACAGGTTTCAGTACACTGTTACTGGCTCTCAGGAGAAGATAGAAGATCTTCATGAGGAGAATGTTGAACTCGATAGCGTCCTGGATGACGACGACGATGATGTTTTGGATGATTTCGAAGAGCCAAATGAGTGGGGTGTTGAGACGGAAGTGCAAAAGCATCGGTGGACTGGTATCGTAGTGCGTACCTTAACTATGCTATGGAGCCTCGCTTGCTTATATGTTACTTCAGCATTTCTTCATCCGCCTTGTACCAAAACATCGTCTGCTTTGGAAGAAGACATCACCTGTTGAGAAAGCACCTTCCGACTATCTCCTCGATCTCAGCGATTGAATCTCTCGTCAGGGAGAGTTCTTTTTGGCTGTCAGGTTTGGTTAGGGCCATTCTCTGCTACCAGTTATGGGCAAACATGAACCTTGAATTGTACATTTAAACACGCTTCGTGCGTCTAGTGGTTGTTGCACTATCATTGTTATAATCTTGCTAATCTTGTAAATCTTGTATATACCTTCTAGAACCCAGGCCGGAATACACGCTTAATACCATCGTTTGTTTAACCCATGTCCTTTCCCTTTCTCTTGGCCCCGTCTCAGCGAATCCTCTAACTCCCTTACCAAAGGCATCTGTATTGCTAATGCTTAGACCCTGTCACTGCCACTCATTATCAAGAACGCTGGCCTTTGTTGGATTGCTGCCGTTCTTAAAGACACCATGGCATCTTTTCCACCTCTTCCACGACGAACTTACTAGCCATTTCGGATTAGTTTTACCGTTCATCGACTCCGTTGAACCTGGCGTTCATGCGACCAAAAACAACTACGAACATCGATTTATCATACAGCAAGCCTGTAATTGCGGCAGGACTGATAGTAGCACACCCATGTCCGGTAGGGACTCCGTGTATTCCTCCAGCCGCATTCCTATGGAGATTCCAGAAAGTTCAGTTATCGAAGGACAGTCTACAGAGGCCATTGCTCGTTTGCATTGTGGATATACGCTCCTGACGATAGACTCTACTCGATGGACGTGACCTGAAAGGAAAAGCAGTCATACCGGCATACGAGCAAGGAATAGAACGTCTCGAAAGGGCAGCGTCTTGCTTCACGGTGACGCATGGTTTGTTCAAGGGCTTAGTCCAACTAAACGAAGGCTTGCTAGTTCCTATTCGCCATCTACGCATCGAAATCGTGCTCTTGGAGACGATACAGACTTCCTTCAAGGAAAATTACCTACAGCAACACAACTTAGCCACGTTTTCTCGCAATGGAGAGCGATTATTCTATTAACTCCACGGTTATGGTCAAATCTCATAATCTAAAGCAAAGGATGTGTTATAGGTAAGCTCTTGACGGCTGTAAAGGAGCGGTCGGAAGAACAGCCATTAGCATTTGCGATGAGGAGTCAAGCAAGAGTAGTGCAAAAATATGGATTGAGGCCACGAGTCTGAGGTTTTCTATTTCATCGATATATTCAAACGATATACGGATGGAAGACTGTATGCTTTGAGCTGCCCTTCAATTCTTTCCAGGATCTTCCTTGCTATTACGCAAATGACCGAGACGTCGATTTCCCAATACTGTCGGCATTGCTGATAAGACTTGTCGATAGTATGGGCGAGTTTCTAGGTACTGATCCGAATCCAAACATCATGATAAATGCCACGAAACTTGCGTACTTGGAGATACCAACTTCTACTCCTCCTCGACCAGTATCCAGTTCTGATTCTAGCCGCCTATGGAATTGAAGTTAACCATATTGTACTCGAAGATACAGATGATTTTGTTACCATCCTTTCAGCGACTCTGAACTTAATAAACCTTTCTCTAGACTTCTTCCATCGAATCGATTCCTTCGCTGCTAGAATTGAGTAGCAGGTAGACGTGACACTTGGTCGACTCCGAGATCTACTAACCCAGTGTCCAAATGTACAAGCTCTGATGGACTGCCCGATTCTGCCTTATCCGAGCGATAGAGCAGGCTGACTAGATAGCAACATCGACTCCGAGATCTAATTATCCACCGAGGACACTAAGAGTGACAGCATTCTCGAAACTAACACGACGAAAATCTTCGCAGAAATGCTCTCCCTTCTGTAGTTAAAAAACTCTTAATACACAAATGCGATTTACTCTCTTGCTTACTCTGGCGACAACGAAACACATTTACTTCCTTCCTAATCTAAGGAATTTGTATCGGCGTGAATCAAAGGTATTTCTCGAACTCCTACCGAACGTGCGATCCATCACAAGCGAAAAAGACGGAAGCCTACAGATTTTGTGAAGATGATCAAATCACGCGCTTGTGTGAGCGGGTTTTGGTGGAAGGTTTCATCGGGAGCAGTCGCTACAGGAGCTGGATTCAGTGATAGCGGCTATGCCAAAGGGATATTTAGACAGACCTGAATGGTCTAAGCTTGTGCGATGGTGTCAGAACGTCCGTCATTTGCCGAAGCAGAGCAGGAGGATTTGAGGAAGCCCTTGTTGAAGAGAGCCACCTGTGGGGGTATTCGCTCACAGAATACGTTGTGCGCTTGATCTTTAGTGCAGCTCATACATCCTGAGTATTAACAGAGCGTAAGTTGGGTTTCGAATTTCGAATTTGACGCGTTATGAACGCAGTCAGATGATAATGTCACAGTGCGTTACATGAAGGTCGCATAAAAAAAAAGTGGATGAGATACGCAGATGCAACAGTCTAAGCAGCCATATTCCTTGAACGCATAGCGGAGAAAGGAATGGGAGAGAAGGGGCCGGTATCCCAATAGAAGTGTGAGGAGATCCAAATATTAGATATCCCAGAAGTGGATGCACGGGCCTAGACGAAGCTCATTAGAGCTCTCACATTTCCCCTGGTCGCCTCTCGGTCTCGGGGTAGGTGTACTACCCATGAGATCGCCACTGTCTGTCTTGGGAAGATTCAGGAGGCAGTAGAGGAACCATTGTAACTTCTACCATCGTTGGTATCACCGAAAAACGCAGCATTCCTTTGTGCCAGATCGCAAGTTTGAGCGATCCGCCACGCAGCTTCTACGTCCAACAAGGGCATGAAAAGGGGAGGTTGAAGGGGTATGGCAAAGGAGATCTAATGGGTGATAATCAGTTATTTCCCTGAAAATAAACGGTCGAGTGCTCTTACCCTGGTACAGTAGGAGATACGATCCACAATGGCTAGAAGAGCATCCAGTTCGTTCTTCGGCAAGGCCAGGCAGGTGAGCGTCAATTAGTGATGAGTATAATAGGCACAACACTGCTAGTTTCCTACAACGGAGTTGGCTAAGGGGCCAGCCTCCAGCAAGGTCCAGTCGAAAGCGATGATACTGCGTCTGAATGAAAAGCCATCTGCTCCGCATGAGAACATGAACGATTGCTGAGCGGCTGTCTATGCTGAAACTATGCAGTATATCAGTCCAACTTCCACGAACGCCGTGCGGAGGGTCACTCACCTCGATAGAAGAATGTAGATCCTTCCTTGGTTGCGCACCACAAAGAACACACGAGACTTCATTTCGCCCATCGCTACATATCGCGGTACTCCTTATTCATCGTCTAGCCCATACCATCCCTCACGAGCTTATCGTGCAGCACCTAACAGAACATCGAAGCCCAAGGGTTCATTGTGCTATTCGCAGTGCTGAGGTTTGAGTGGATTCTTCAATGTGTTCATGTCTTCGTTCCGCTGCTTAGAACGTAGGTCTGGCCTACATAGACTTCAATAATAGCGCATTGCTTGATCAGCGAATGAACGGGTAAGCACATACTTTTCCTCCTGTAATAACATGTCAATAAGATCTAGAGCCTAAATTTACCCTTACCCTTCTGGAGCTTTCAAGCGCGAGGTTGAATTTCACTCTAAACCTCTTAAACGCAAACGTCAAAGAATCGGTTTGCTGTATATCCAAGCTTGCATAGAGAATCCTGCAGATAGGGCTGCTACGGAATCACCTCATGTTGACGCGAAAAGGCACATAAGTCTAGCAGTCAGCTCGAGCGCAGGAAGGAAGAACTGATGCATTTTATTCAATAAAGCGAGCGTTGAGACTATAGAGAACGACAAGAGTGAAGCAGATGAGCAAAAAGGGAGAAGACAATTGAGCGAAACTGGCGCCATAGTCGCGCAACAAGAGGCCAATATTTGGCAATAGTAAGATGCACAAACACTCCTCGTTACGCTCAGCATCCACCACCACTTCTGTGCATCACCCAACGCTATTCCCAATACCCATCGCATCTCTAAAGCTCTCATAACTCTGGATCGCAATTAGCAGACGAATCAACGAAATAGCTAATTGTCCTGGACTCCAACGTGCGTTCGCCGCACCCATGGATGTGACTTACCATCCAAACGCGGATCACACCTCCCAGGCCTTTTAGAAACTATGCAGCGTCAAGTCGACAACGTGTCTGGTTTCTCAAGTCGTCACCATCGATCGCTGTGATACGAGGCTTCTTCTCCCGCACGGCCCTCCGCGAAAGCGTAACTCCCCTCCTTGCAAAGACTGCGTGACCAAGCTCTCAATAGGTTGAATGGTGCAAGAATGGCTGGGCGATGGTTGGTCTTAGGAAGCCGGGATTGACTCTACCTATATCCGGTGTGGGTAGCATGGACGATTCATACTGCTGCGGTGAAATGAGCAATTTCGCTGGGTAGTTTTCGTACGTTCTCTTTCCATTATCGACGGAAGAGTCATCGCTGACGCGATTGTAGATTGTGTGCGTGAGCTTCGAAGCTCTTCCCTCACTCCCGTGAAGCATCCCATCCCACCATCCCACTCAGAACTCTGCAATTCACGCACGGAAGACTACGAATCCACGCACGGGACATTATGCGCCTATAACTTACACGCGTTATAAAAACGCGTCTCCGTACCCCGCGTAAGACCCACATTCACTCCGCTTGCTTCCTCCGTTTTCTAATCACCTTTGTCTTATTCTAGAGCTCGTTTGTGTGTTCGGAGAACCCTATCGCTGCTCCCTTAGGAGATCATTCCCTCTTTGACCATCGCAGTGACATAAGGACGATCCGCCTTGACATCCGATAGACAAGGCCGAAGCCCCTATCCACACGCGAGCGCGAGTGATTCTAGAGGCTATTTACCCCATACCCCACAGTCAAGCAACTTCTGCCATTCAAGCTTCTACTGGACTTCGAGGAATCTATCCCTCCCTGAATCAATCAACTATCCTCTTCGTCGTCGAACAAAATTACACTTCGTGACGCACTAATCTACCCAGCTACCTCCTGATAGACGGTCTACGCTTCCCTTCGTGAAGACATCTTCCTACTTAACCGCAGTAGCCAAACCTCCAACAATCCCAACCGACCACCGTAAAAATACGATGCCATCTCCCAGAGTTGCAGTAGTCGTCTACTCGATGTATGGACACATCGCTAAGAGTGCGTTCCTATCTTCCTCCTTTCCTCATTGCCTTCCTCCCTTCTTTTTCCCAGTTGGAAATACATTTGCTAACTAGCGTCCTAAATAGTGGCAGAATCAGTAAAAGCAGGAATCATAAGCGCAGGCGGAAGTGCTGATATCTTGCAGTAAGTTCTTCTCTCCCTTCTTCCCTTTCCTTCTTCTCTCCCCATACATCGCGCTCACAGCTCTTCTCTTCGTAGAGTGCCCGAAACCCTCCCCAAAGAGATCCTCGAGCGGCTCAACGCCCCGCCCAAACCCAACTACCCCGTCATCTCCAGCGGGCACCTCCTCGAGTACGACGCATTTTTGTTTGGGATCCCGACGCGGTATGGGAATATGCCGGCACAGTGGAAGGTACGTTCGATGCTATGCTCCCTTTCCCATTCTCTCCCACATCCCTTGCCCAACCCCTCTTCCTTCTTTCATATCTTTACCGACACAAGCAACTCGCTCACTTGCTCGCTCACAGGCCTTCTGGGATTCCACCGGCCACCTCTGGTCGCGCGGTCGGCTCTCAGGGAAATACGCCGCTCTCTTCGTCTCTACTGCCTCCCTAGGGGGCGGACAAGAAGCAACAGCGATGAATACCCTATCGACGCTCGCGCACCACGGGATGATATATGTGCCGTTTGGGTATGCGCATGCGTTTGAGGAGATGGCGGGGTTACAGGAGGTGCGGGGAGGTGAGCGTTGTTTTCGTTTTTTCGTGTTTTGTTGACTCCCTTGTCGTCTTTGTCTTTCTGTGGGATTGGTTGACTGCCTTTGCATGCGTGTCGCCGCTCTCTTTTCTGTTTCTCAGTGTTGAATGAACGAGTGTTAACCATTATCTGTTCATAGGATCGCCCTGGGGCTCAGGAACACTCGCAGGCGGGGACGGGTCTCGCCAGCCGTCAGAGCTCGAGCTCGAGCTTGCGAAGGTGCAAGGGAGGTCATTTTACGATGTCGTTTCGAGGGTGAAGTTCTAGCTTTCTTCGGGTTCGGGGGATATCGTCCATTATTATTATTATTCGACATTGTACAGTGCATGTGTGTAGAATTACAAGATAATTTATTATATCTGTTCTTTTTTTCTTTCGAAAGAGACGCTTCAGATAATTCGAATTTGTTTGTCTCCCGCCTGGAGCACGTGTGTATGCACTGACAGTGACAGTGCCGAACTCGCCAACTTCCCACCACATATGGATCATTTACAGCAACACTCCCTCCACATGTTCCTCAATTGTATCACCTCATCCTTTCGTTCGAGCCTTGAGTGTTTGAACCCCTTCTACTGCAGCTACGCACTCGAACTCGGGAATCGCTGAACGATTGAAAATTTGCAGCACGTCGCGCGTAGCACCTCACCTCGGCGTTCGACAGCATAGGTACAGTACGAAGAACGTATGAAACAATAGCAGTGACTCATTGCGCGCATCGTTGTCCATCGAAACCTCCTAGATAACGGGAGTTAACGCCCAATTGCGCGTCTGGCTTTCTACTGCTCACACCCACAACCCGTCGTGTATTGTCCTTTTTGGATCTCTAAAGCGGAACAGTTGCTCGTATTACGCGTCATCTCGTTTCCTGAGTGTTCGGTGGAGCGATTATCCACACCACTCGGCGCGTATATCGACGACTCTCGAACACTCTGTTCTAACGCGCTTTTCCATCAGCCTACTGCATTAGACGCTACATAGCGCCAGCATTTATCTAATCGGTGCGTCTTCACCTCCCTTCCGGGTCCTTCGATACGATGCTAACGCTGGGCCCAGATATCCTTTCAATTTCTCCGATAACAGCAATGAGCGTATTCAACTCAGCGATAGCGCATGCTAACCGCATGCTCCAGCGCTCCTCATCAAAGGCGGGACAGAGTCAGGTGCACAAGGAGGATAGTGAGAGTTTGACTTCAAAGAAACAGAAACAGAAAGGCAAAGGCAACGCAGCCTCCAGCTCGGCACACCCATCCGTAGCTGAATCCACCTCCGGATCAACCGCCCTCCCCGCCTCGACTCTCCCTGCCAACCCGACCAACACGCGCATGAAACTAACCGCCGTCCTCCCGCGCCCCACCACCCCTCCCCAGAATTTCTCCGGGTACTCATCGCGCTCCATCCCCGCCTCGTCCTTCTGCTCGAACGACTTCATGTTCGGCGCAGGTATGGTACTGATCCAAGAGCAGACTCACAAGATCGTATTATTATGGGAGAGCGAGAGGAAATACTGGTTCTTCCCCCGTGGACGGAAGGACCGTGGGGAGTCAATTGAGAGTACGGCGCTGAGGGAGGCTTGGGAGGAGGTTGGTTTTTGGGTATTTGCTTTACCTGCGTGGTCACTAACGCGATACCGCTTCTTTCGTGTTTTCCAGTCAGGGTATCGCGCAAAATTTCTCCCGCACTACGGACCCTCCCAACAGCCCTCTGCGCCCGAAGTAAGAGAGACGCAGTACTTCGCGCCGCATTGCGAGCCGATCTTTATCACGACGCGGAGCTGGCGTGCAAAGGGGGAGAGGAGAATAGGGAAGAGCGAGAAACAACCACCAAGAGACGGTGCTGAGCGCATCGATCAACTACAAAATGAGGGCGGGGAGTACATCACGACATGGTTCTTAGGTAGTATTGCTGCTGACGCTGTTAGTCTCCTCCATTATCCTTCTCGGTTTCCGCTCACCTCTCCATAGAAACCCACCCCAAACACTCAAATGCCGGACGAACAGAACTACGTCGCCCACTTACTCACGATCGACGAGGCGAAAGAGCGCGTCTGGGGCCAGGAGGTGGACGTTCTGAATTACGCGTGGGACGTGTATGTTTATTCAAGGAAGGTGGAGGAGACCATTAGGAAGAGGATGGCTGAGGGGGATGTGGAGGGTACAGATGCGGGGACGGAAGCGGAGGGAGTTGGAGGTTCGCAAAAAGCACGAAAAGAGGACCAAAGTGGAGTCGAAGCATCGACTACAGTTACAGAGAGGCAGGAAGACTTGGAAGACGGAGGCGAGGAAATGGGTTGGATAACCGAGTCGTCGGTGAGTACTTTGCGAGTTGAGGAGGACAGTGTGCTAATACAGCGTTTAGGATTCGAGCGAAATCGAGACCGTACAGACGCGGCAGCACTAGACCACTCAGTGGCCGCCATAGCTTGGGTACTAGGCTCGTCATCTAGCACTTTCCTGATCCTTCTTGCTCTGAATCTTACTCCGAACGTGCATACTACCATATTTTCCCGGCCTTGTGCTTCAGGCCTAACAGACATGAACTTACACTTCTTCGGATCCAGTGTGCTAAAGACTTGGCCAGTTCTAAAGATACAATATGTCAACAAACCCACTGCATCACTCACATATCTTCGATGCGCCCGAATATTCTATTCAGTGTTTCATAGCTATGAATCACGGCCTTTCATTCATTCCTTCACCTCCGTTTCAGCAGACTCCGTGGAGTCGAACTCATTCAGCGCGCTGGAGTGGGCGTAGAGGACAATCACCAATGATCCCCGTGGCTGTTAGGCTTATCCAACTACATAGCCAATGCCCGAACCGACCGACACTCAGCATTCTTGGGAAAGGCTTAGACAAGACTGGCTTATGTTTAGGTGTACATATTCTTACTGAATACGATGCTGAAATTTACCACGGATGTTACTGATGCTACGGGATATCTACATTCAATAGTCTCCAAGAGAAATAATCAATGACAAGTGCAGTTTAATAGCCTTGTCATTATAGAAAGTCGAATTCTATTTCGAGTTTGCGCTGCGTTGTATACTTAGCATGGGCGCTGCCAAAAACCTTCAGCCTTTCGGATGCGTATAAGTTTGTCGTTGAACTCCATTGGGGCCAAGTCAGTTTCGTTGGAGCAAATCGAGTATCTGCCCGCGCTTACTATCTTCCGTTGAAGTGCCATGTACGCACCAGCAGTGCATCGCGTATTCTCACTGCCACTTATCGCTAATTCCGCTGGCGTAAAGCATTCAGAGCCTCAAACACGTATTCTCAATCTTCATTGGTCCACCTTATACTCTAATACTCCAAGAAATACGCAACATCGGGCATCACCACAGGATGAGTCCATTTTACGCGTACCTTGGGCGTGGCAGATGGGCAGTTTAATTCGCGCTGAACAGTAGTTACGTAGAAGACTGTTCGGAATTAAGGCCGTCTCATCAATCGCATAGTGCATTTCAGTATGACCAAAAAGACATATTTTTCGTAATCGATCTGCTATGGGATGGTAAACAGAAATTTGAGAAAGCCATACTGGTTGACAGTCGCCGTATGGCTCTGAATGTGTGATTTCACCACTGCTCTCTATCGGGCGAGCGGTTCTCAGAGTCTAGCGGCGGCAACAAAGGTGCTACCAGTTATGGCTAGTTAGAACACGAGACAGTGGATAATGTAGACATTAGATGGGGATTGAGAAGATGCAGATAGTAGCAGATACTAGATACTAGATCAAATGACACTGGATAAGGTAGACAAGAGATAAGGAGCGAGGTGTAGATAGCACTATGCGATAGTAAACAGTTCTAAGTCCATGGGGTAGACACTGAATAACGTAGACATTAGTACAGAAGGGCACTCACCGGAACAGCGGAGAGAGTAAGCAGTAGCAGCCGTTGGAAGGAACCGACACCAAATCAATGTCTTTTGTTCACGCCAGCGCTTGTAGTTCGGAAGCTCGATTCGAGTCAACGTGACGGTGTTCAAAGCCGTGTATATATTACAAATTGGGTTCGAGTTACAAAACCAGATATGTAGACGTTAGATGAATAATGATAAAAGATGTCGTAGGAGTATCGTTACAAGTGGCGATTCGAGATGGTACAAGTGGGCGTCGGGTGTCGTAAACATTATTATCATCATGATCGTTGTGGGGTCGTGAAATATGTAGCCCGATGGTTACAGATGCACAGTGCATTGGGAGGAGAAATTTGAATGCCAATCATCTCGTCAGGGCGTCTCTGACTTGCGGACAAGGCTACAACGCTAGGCCGACAGCCCCGATCAGCAGCGCCAGCGGAAGGAGTGGCAGTGTTCCTGTTGGCGTCCCGACCGACATGACTCCTCCGTTGGACGTCGAAGAGGTAACAGGCGCGCTGACTCCAGGTGTTGTCTCTCCATTCGAGTTGGAGACATTCCCGAGTAGGGTGCTCTGAAGAGCACAGATCTTGCGCATGCCGTCAACAACGCCCGGAAGATCAGGAGTATTCAAGACGTCCTCTTGCCCGGTCTTGATGAAGCTTATGCCGGATGTGTTGTAAGCTTGAGATGTGAATATATATTCGGGCTACATACCAATCAGCACATTGAGGGAAGGTTGCTTGGAAGGTGTCGGTACATGCGCATTTGATGACGTCGATGAATGCACCAGGATTAAATATAATCTAAAATAGAAGATTGATAATCAGAATTGACACTCGATGTCCATTAGCTTAAATAACACACACATTCGTGAAGTTGGTCAGCACGGGGGCAGCTTGAGCACAGCCGTTGATACTGGGATAATCCTGTAATTAATGTTCAGTTATTCAAGTAAGTGACCAGAGCGGACAAATTGCGAGCTGAGAATCTATAGCTGATGGGGAATTATGTCGCTTCACGCCCACAAACGATTAAACTTTGCTCCCGTCCACTTTCTTCATCCTTCACAACGACAACGAAACTCACCTTGGCACATATAGGGCACGATAGAGGCTGATCAGGAAAGAAAGGGTCCGTTCGACGTTCCAGAGAGATCACCCTAGGAGTGGGAGAGGCCCGTACAAGAAGATTCAGAGCCAAGATCGAGAATAAGGTAAAGAATGTCGTAAACTTGGATATCATTGTAAGTGAACAGTATAAAATTACTAGTAATTGAGGTCCTGAGATCTGGGGAATATCTCTGAGCTCGTCGTGGATGACGGCGTGGCAGACCGCTAGTGGTGGTCGTTGTGGGAGAAGACAAGAAGCCCGATGCCCAGCCAGCTTTGCTTCTGATTTCTAAGGCGCTTAAGCTACAGTGTTCACATGTCCAGATGTCTCACGGCAGGCACCGAAGCAATACCCCACCATCACAGTATTTTTCTTTCTTAGTCGCTGAGTATTCATTTAAACGAAGTGTCTCCATATAATGTACCATAATAATCTGCGACTCCTTGTTATTGAATCCCTGACTGTAAATTTTCACAGAAGAAATCAAGAAGAAACTGACTAGAAAAAAATAGGATCGCTCTTAATAAGTATCGTCCCAGCTTATAACGATGGGGAGGGGTAAAGACACATCCCTCATTACCTTACATCTGACGGATACGAATGAATTTACCTTTTCAGATACAGCTTCTTGACAACGCTCGTCTCAGATCTGCTCATTGTGATTTTCCGGGCAATTATTGGTCATTTTTCCTAAAGAGAGGGCAATTCTTTCCCCAACTGCTAACTGGCTACCACTGCTTTTCCAATTAGTAATTTTCTTCTGGATCCATCCGACTCGTAGTGCAGATCCTTTTAAATCCTGTTCCCCGGCACATCATCCCTTCTCCCGAGCCCCGGAGGCCCTTTGATAATAGACTGCACTTGATCTCCAAATCGGATTCAAGAATCAAAAGATGCTGCGCGCGCGTCGGAATCCCACTTCCTAGTTTCACCCCCAAAGTCAAATTACAATTTTCAGAGTGCGTATCGGAACACGTTCATACCAACTCTGGTCTAAACATAGCTGGCATGCCTCTGAATGATTCCCGAAATCGAAAAACTCTGCAAAGCGTACATAGGAATCCATATACTATCCTATTTGAAGCATAGAGTTGACCGAATCGTAGCGCTCGATGGTGTCAACAACAAAATGTCAGTGTGGTCAATGCTCGCGAAGGACTTCTTGATAGAGAGCGCCGACGCCTCTTGCACCCTGATTCAAATATTCATGAAACAATACAAATATTGAAAGAGTCTCTTAGGCTTGGAATCTCACTTTTCATGCTTCAATGGCATCTTTATTCATACCCTTTTCTTGATTGATAATAAAGATATTAATTTGATAGCGATGAATGTCCAGCTCGGAAGGAAGAAACGGCAACGTCTGAGACAACTTGAACCGAAATATCATTTATCAGCAGTACGGAAACTTTTCTACTTATGGGTTACGCTTTTCTAAGTGAATTATCATCATCCATTTAAGGACCAAATTAGGTCACCTTCACATAAAATACTGGATGGGAGATACGACATCTTATAGATTATTCGTAATGAAATTCTATCTTAGCTCACCGATTAATTTTACTACGTCGGAGCATGCGATTTGCCGAAGACACAATCGTGTGGGTCCTTGCTACGGTCGTGTTATCGCTGATCTAGGGGGAAAGACTGGATGCGGGTATGCGGCAGGAAGATCTTGTCGAGTTTATATCTACGATTAACAGGAGTCAATCATTTTGGGAAGTGGCTCTCTGATATTGACATTTTATCTCCAGGATGACACCCACCTTGCACTGCAATTTCGTACTTCGTTAATCTGAGTCAAAATCTCTTTTAGGTCATTTTGACATCAGCGGCTCAACTATTTAGAGAAAGGTGAGCAGCCTATGCCCTATTAGATTTGATAGTTATCCCCTTCGAAACTTCGGAAACCGTCAGATGCACAGTCACTTTCCGTTTGTAGGCGACATCGTTCTCAAGCGACGCCGGCATTAGAGCACGAGACCCTTTATTTCATATGGGGGCGTCAATGATTATACTAGCCTTATTGGCTTGCTTGTAAAAAGGTGCCAATTCAGTACTCTACTATAGCAAGGACATGTTTTGGGACGTATAAATTCCCGTGCTTGTCTAATACTGTTGTCAGAAGGTTTATCAGTTCACTAAGCGTGTCACGAATACCAGACTACTCGACATATGGACTACGGTTAAACAGGAAAGTGAAAAGAGCCCAGAGCGTCCAGTGTCAAGAACCATTTGTGTCTGAGTGTCCTAGCATTGACGGGCGAGGACTATGGCTTAAAAATAAGGATGGTACCTAATGTGGATTGTCCGCCAACCAGATACATGCGAAAGCGACGAAATTTCAGAGGCACTATCGGTATCTGAGGAAACCCTTGATGAAGAACATCGCATTCGAGTTCTACGGGGTATTGAATTTATAGCGGAAGATAGGGCGTCCTAATGTCAATAAGACCAAAGACTTTCTATCAAGCCTATGATGGGATGGAATGAACATTTTTCAGAAGCGCTGTTCGAGTCCTAGGGAAGTTGTGATGAAAAGCGATGCATTCGAGCTCTACGTGGCGTTGAATTTACAATGGAAGGCGGGGAGTCCGGGTATTGATAAGACCAAAGGCTTTTCATCGAACTAATGATGGGGTAGAATGAAGGAACTCGTTCGGGTGAAGGCAAAGGGTGGATGATTCTGGGACGAGAACTCAGGCTACGCAGCCGAGGCATATTGTTGCAATGGTTCTACAGGTCATTAAACAGCACGGCCAATCTCTCCCAGTGAACTCTGTCGACATCTTCTCCCAAACTAATTTGCTCTCCTTCCCAGGTATGATTAAATTCAAAGATGTTTTAAACTGCCAGAAGTCGGATTTTTCCATCTCTAGATATCATAATATTCTCTGGCCTAGGGGAATCATACAGTCTTCGCTCCTCCAGCCGAGAAATTGCAGTATATACCAGAGTTCTATCTTGTTTTTCCACAAGTCTGCCATTTGATGGTTCGGTCATGATTCCAATTATCCGCCCCTTAAATATTACGTGACCAAGAATCTCGTAGCACAAGTCGAGCCCCTGTAAAAATCTATACCCTCTCATTTGCCCATTTGCCCATTTATAACTTGAAGTTTCGTTATTCCAAGCAATGTATAAATCTTCACGAAATCATAAATAATTAGTGGAACAACCTCAACGAACGCCTAGCAAGCACATACCAACGTCCTGATTGTTCCATCTACCCTGACGTTCTTCGCAAGTGATCCAGGTGGTGATCTCAATTTCGCTTTCATCAATTGATGCAGCCCAAAGCTGGATTGTAAGGCTGGGAGAAATTTTATTCTGCTGCTGTAGGCGATATCCACCATCTCGACGTGGAAGGAGATATGCCCAATTGGCCTGGCCAAGCTTGAGCAATGGAAGCACGTTTGCTATATATAAAAAGTTAGAGATTAAAGAATATCGAATGTAGCATTATACTAACTATAATCTCTAGTCCATAACAACTATTTTTTCAGCTTTATCTCGGGCGTCGAGATCCACACCATAGTCATAACGAGCGCGCACAATAGGCGAGGCTTGGACGACAATAATTTGGTTGTTTGGTAGGAGGGGATAAAAGCGACCCTCTAGAATGTTCAGTCCATTCAGGTAGCGACTCAGGTAGCAGAAGCGCGGCATATCATAGCTAGATGTGAGTTCCATTACTATTCAACTTGGTACAGAGGTAACAGTGAGTGCTTGTGGGTCCATTTTGTGTGACATCGACGGATTTAATCGCAATATTTTAAAATAGCTATCATAGCCATGCAGAAAAGTTGCCATTGCGAAGTTCTGAAGTTCCTGCTTATATGGGTACACACAGAACGAGTCAATTATTTATCAGTTACCCACATTAAAATGTATCCTCAGAGAAATCGACTCCGCCTTCCAGACCAACTGCATTATTATACTGCTAGAGTGACTTCATCTCCATCGGTTAATTTTTATTCGTGAGGCCTCATGAATTATAAAACGCTATGTGAATTGCCTCTGCATCACTACAAACTCCCAATCCTTCTTACCAGCTTATTATGTGTTCTATTCGTAAAGCAATATGCCCTCGCCATGGGGAATGGTGGTTAATGGACAAGCCATGTCCTTACAAATCGCATGGAAATCCCTGCTTGGGTTTCATGGTTGTACATGGTGAGCCTATTATAGCATCATACTGTCAACAGGCAGATCCAATTTCTCTCATAGCATAAACGTATATTGATATATCTTTCTGATAGCGTTCCCATGGATGATAACAGTTCATGTATTCAGAGCCTCGATAATTACTATATTTCTTATGCTAATTTTATACAACACTCACGTCATATTTGCTCTACTTCTACAATATGGAAGCAGAATTTTTGGCGTTCATATTCTACACTTCCCACTTATATCGATAGCATGCAACGGACTTTTATCACTGTATTACGCACATATCTGGCAGAATAGTACCACTGTAGACAAACCAGCAAGCTCTTCGAATTCTATACACTGTAACTAGCAATTAGTAGCTGCCACTCTCGATGTGTTCTGTATTCTAAAATACAATTAATACGGCTCGTTAAAAATCAAAGAGAATACTAGGTATAAAAACGCTGTTTTCTAGTTACTGCGTTGGAACAGTCGGCTGTATAAATGACCATAAATAATAACTTGTACTGTTTGTGTAAAAATTTCGCACGTGAAACCATCGCACATCGGGACGAGCAATGAGTAAAAATTGTAGGGTCGATTTAGGTGCGCTAGCCTTTTGGCGCCAATCATAGGATAAAGTGTTTGTTGTAGTGTATTCATTGTTGGTAGATGTATCAAATATGTGCAAAGAGACCTTCAAGTACTGTGGGTATATACAAAGAACGACACTGCCATTCTCAAAGCGAGCACACTCAGACTGATTGCCGGCCACATTTAGACTGGAGCGGTTCACATTGCGGCCTAAGCAGTGCGATCAGTTTCGTCGTCGGCCACTCTCACACTCAGTGTGCGCAAGAAGTCATTGCCTCACGGAAGTATTGCTGGCACTCGTGACATGGTGCTGGTGGGCGTACGGCGCTGGTGTTCGTGCGCTGTGGTGCAGCCGACGTCGTGATGGTACGATGTCTACAAGAATGCTGGGCTGGTGGGTGAGCTCGGCCAGTCGTGAGGGGGCGTTCATTCTCATACCTTGCGGGTCCCCCCTACACGGGTCTCCCGACAACCCTTGCATTCCCAGCATTACCTCCGTGCAGCATTCCAGTCGATCTATGTCGTCGTTTATCGAAACTGTTGTTGTCTGATATGTACCATTTGAAACTTCATTCAATTCTTCAGTCACGTGATAGTTTATTTTTCCTACAAATCTCCATAAATCAAGAGAAAAAATTGAATCCGCTGCCAGAAAACAAAGGGTGCGACCTGTGATCGGAGAATTGAATGAATGGTAGAGTATTCTGGCGCGACTTGGACTCCGGACTAGTACAACCACCTGCTTCTTAGAGACCGGATTTCAGAGATGATAGAGACCTCGGGACTGGATGAAACATCGTAACAGCGTAGTGCTAGTAATAAGTATGAAGATTCTGTTTCTTGAAATACCGTTAGAACAGACATGAAGTAGCAATGGCGTAAATAGAAAAAGCAACGAGAACACTATGAAACAAGCCTGGGACTTGGAGAAGGCTTATAATCTATACAGCTCTATCCAGTAGAAGGGTGGGGAATTTGAACAGAAAAGATCAAGAAATAAATGCACAGGCCGATTTCTCGAAGACTCAGGAAGAAATATGCAGGATCCACAGGTAAGTTGCTACTCCAGCAACGAGCACTCGCTTTCCGAGGTTTGGTCACTGGTTCGAGAGCTAATCAACTTCCGGCTTGGGTGTAGCGTAGCGCTAAACAGGCTATACGGATCAATGGTCCCACTTCTGCGTGTATGAGACGATGGAGGCACTCCCATGATAGTTTGACGACTTGTATCGTAGCGTGTTACAAGTAGTTCCGTAGCGAGATCCATACCTCGAGCTGATCCGGTTGCACGACACTTCTTATGGGAGCGACGACTAGTGGTGAGTGCGCCTCGTCTGTCATCAAGGTCGCGTGGTGCATCTCCCCTGTAATAAATAAAGATTCTGATAAACTTCGCAGTTGTTGCATCTATGAACGGTCTGTTTGGAGGCGGAATGATAGTGACAACAGTGGCGTTCTGCTTCCAATATCTACTGGGTGTGTAGAAATTTTCATGGGTACTAAGATCTTTGAACATGGTCTCAAGCGTATCCCAGTTGTAAAGTTTCGCCTTAGCTGCTTGTTTCTCATCCTGAGGATCAAATTTCCGCACAGATGAGAGCGACAGAAAGCGAATTTTGCCATTGGAAACCATTATGTTAGAAGGTCCTGTCGAATAGTAGAGGTCCATGCGTTCTAGTTTGACCATAGCGGTATAGACAGCCGTGCGATCACGGTATTCGACGAGCCGTCCATAAGCTGGTTCGGTCATAATGCCAATCACTTCGTCCTCGTCATTGACGATGTGTCCCAAAACCTCGAACGTAAGATCAAGTCCCCAAACATAACGCTGACCTAGAGGAAGCCAGTTCAGTAGCTGAGGCGATATGTTTAAATTCACAATTTCTTACCAGTCATCTCGGCCTGCACAAGATCTAATGTGAAATCGTTATGGCCCAGGAGCAGATCGACTATGGCAGAAGTTAGCAACGTATCTATCTCAGTGTTAAGGAGTAGAATTGCCTTCCCGACCGTTCCAAATACCGTGCCTCTCTTCGACAGTGATCCATTTCGTCACCAATACATCCCGTTCTGGTACTCTAATCGTCCATGTTGGACAGGTGATTTTTTTGAGAGGTTTACGTCTATAAGAAAGGCTGTAGACTCCTGTGTTTCCTCTAGGAACGAAGTACGCCCAGTTTCCTCGGTCGAATCTAAAAGATGAAGCTAGTGCAACAACTTTCTCAAACATAGCCTGGTAGTCATTCTTAATGAATTCATCAAGAGTGGGATCCTTTCCCCAGTTTTCATACTCGGGAGGAATGCCAGACGGTGCTTGAATAACCAAGAGTCGGCCATCCTTCCAGAAACAAATCTGCCGTCCTCCATCCTCCTCGCGGGAATTATAGCAGCCGACATAAAGGGTTAAAGAGGGAGGGAACGGGCGGTCATCATCCGTGGGCATTACGGATCAGGGAGAAAGGCTTCAATCAGTTTCTATGCGGAGTATAGGCTAAGATTTTCGCGGTTCACGTGGGGAAAGATGAAGGATGCGGAGAGGTGTATATTGGGATTGATATCGACATCGCGAGTGTGGCGCAGTCACCGTGTCTTTTTATAGATGCCACGTGATGTAATCTACCAACCCGAAAACAGCAAATTAGCCCCTAACCGTATGTGCTACTCGACATCTCAAGTTAGAACTTTTGCTAGGGGTGACGTCCCATATTCAGGCATATTCTGAACCATAACTAATATTATACAATAACTTGCTTTGTTCTACAGTCCCCATGCATGGCAGTTACGGAGGAGCATGGCAAGCCATCATCAAAGCACACCGGAGTACTGGTAGACGCCACGCTATCTGGTAAGACGCGTTAAAGATCTCAGTAGCCCCACATCTGCCTCAGGTTATAGATAGTTTTTTTTAACTTATCCATCAGTCATACAGCTTTAGAGCGTCTCATTTAACCCTATAGCCATTTTCAACACGTGTAAGAATGTATCCCCTGATCGCTTCTCATAACGCGAAAATAGGCATAACAGCGTCCTAACAGTAGCAATAAAAAAATTATATAAGTTTAAGATTCTCGGTTCGAATGTTGCTATATCTTCTGCTTCCTTTGATTTCTCACTGGATTACTATGTGTCGTCTTCTCAAAGCAATCTGTCCTCTTTGCTGTAGACTCCACAGCATCAAAATCTTTTGCAAGCTTCAATACAATGGTTACTGTTCTACTCAAGTAGTCTCTGAAGAGCCACCAAGACGGGAGTATTGCCCAACCTGCAGAAGATAGCTCCGTGTAATGCTCGCGATTTCTACTCTAGGAACGAATCAAAGTCGCGTCCGTAGCCTAATTAGCCTCAGTGCCTCTTATGATCTGTCACTTATGCTCTTCAACATCGCATCAAAGTCCATTCGGAGCAACGCGTTTAAATTTCCTCAATTAGGCATGGCATCAACGTCGAGGACTCATAAATCTCCTCAAAAGAATTTATTATTGCTATTTATCTATTATGCCTGCTATACTTGCTCTCCCTATCTGTTGCGGCGGATCGACCATCTCCAGCTCTTTCTCACGCAAGATTCTCTGGTCTTACCTTGCAAACTCACTTCAACTCTACTATATCACCAAGTTAATCCCACTATCTCTGGGCTTATAATCATTCTCCACCCTCCAGTTCGATTCCGCTACACAATTCCTCAAATTAATCCTTCCTCTTGTTTTCTCGGTAGAATGCCACAACCTCGTCTCCAAAACGCTCTACGATGCTGTAATAGCCAACGCTCTATTCAACCCCTAACTTAGACCCAACCAATTAAAGCACCTAATAACCTCAAGTTTCCAGGAACCATTTTCATTTTCTCTAGACGCGGCAACGCAGGAATTGCATTATAAGCATTGCACGGTTCTAGAACACTCAGCCGCACCGTACTTAGTATTGAAAATGTTTCAACTGCAACGCATCAAACTTATTCATAGACTTAATACCTTAAACTTCGCTCTTACGCTCTCTACACCTGTATCCATATAATCGAACGCTGTATAACAGAACCCCAATTGTATATAATGAAATAGCAGTGATTATTGATAATGTAGAAAGTGGGCAACAGTAATGAAACGATAGCAACGTGAAAACAGAATTACACGGACAAATGATATACACGAGCACTGAAGAATAAAAGGTAAAATATGTCTACTAGTAACGGATGCAGAAGACGAATCAGATAGAAGACAATCCGCTTTCCGATGTATTATCACTGATATCGTGGACGGCACTCGCTTTGGGAGAGTGTTTGCAAGGTTGATAGGGGTGGAATATGTGGAGTCGAGGATATGTGGGATGAATGACGTCGCCTCGTAGTGGACGGTCGAATGTAATGCTATTTCTTGTAATAGTGGCAGCGGCCAAGAAGGTCTCTGATTCCGTTGGCAGGATGAAGTTGTTAGTGTGACCTTTATTTCGACGGCTAGCGATGGCCTTCTTCGATTTACGCTTGTGCTCTCGCTGCAGCCTTTCGAGTTCCTCAGAACTTTGTGGAACGGTGATGGATATCACTATGGACAAAGAACGAAGAAATTCGGGATAAGGTGTTTCGGGAAGTACTATCGTGTCAAACTCAAAAGAACGCGGACCATATTGCACGGTGTGATCGTCCTTGACTTCGTCGAAATATTCCTTCAGCGCATTCCAGTGGTTACGCTCAGTTTCTTTATCAAACTGCTCCGGTTTATCCTTTGGAAAGAGATATAGAGCTCCACGCGCAAGGTTCGCGATCCTGACTTTCCCTTGGTGAATGTGAACTGAGTAAGTGCCTAAAGCTCTGCACAGAAATCCGGCTGCTTGAAGTTTGGCGAACGCGTCGTACACAAGCGTCCGATCACCGCTTTTTGGTAAAGTGCCACACTGTGGCTCTGTTACTAGGCCAGCGATGGAATCATCCTCAAGACGAAGAACCCCTAACACCTCATACGTAAAATCAAGGCCCAATGCTTTTAAAGCATTGTAATTCGACATAGAATCCTTGACTCGTTCTAATTCGTCGTCATCCCACGCATAATTGATATCTATTAAAGAAAATAATTCCCAAAGTACCCCTGCAATAGAGAGAATACATACGTACCCACTTCTCGGCCTTTCCAACGAGCAACCCGAAAATCAGCTGATACCCATCGAATGGTCTGTATTTCATGCTCGTATATGTCCGGTACACAGGGGATAGTGTTATTAAACATTTTTTCACGTTTTCGCGCAGATGCATCGACGATTTTGTACGATCTTCCGTGGGGAATAAAGTAGGCAGCTGTGATCCCGCCTTGAAATCGGATGGAGCGAAGCATCGTTTGCTACAAACATCATTCTTCTATATAAGCATTAATTCCAAATACGATTGCGATCGGACCCACTATAATTTCCAGTCTATTAAGAAAGGATTTACGGAGTTCGTGATGGGCAACCATATCGTCGTAGGCAGGAGATTCACTTGAATCAGATTCGGCGTAAAGGACTACCAACTGGCCATCTTTCCACAAGGCATAGCTCGATTTACTGATATTTCCTCCAACATAGCCTACAACGTGGCTGGGAATCGCGTTTAGCCCCGGAGCCATCCCTGGTACGGTCAATTAGGATTGTGGGTCCAGCAACAGACCGAGAGTCATGTCCAAGTTCAATCGCTCTTATCACCTTACGTAATAGCGGGTTCTGAAAAGGGGCAACACCCGAAGCGCTCCCAGACCTTGAATACTAGGCGTTCTCAACTAGGCTGGGCGACTCTTATGTCCCTCGTATACCCCAACCGGCGTGGAAATTTTCCATAGTCTACATGACCTCGAACAAATCAAGGACGAGCTCAGCTTTCCCTGTAGGCTGCATCCAGAGAATGCAGAACTGCATTGCAAACCAATCGCACTTGACCGGGCTCGGAAGTGAGGTGTTCCTGCCGACTACAAGCTTCTCCATTGGATTCCCCCCGACCCTCCGTTCACACCTTTCTCTCGCAGTAGAGCTAATTTTTCTTATTATCATTATGGAACTCACAGTGCAACTGCATTTTGAAAATCCAAGTATGCAGTATCATAGAGCTTGAGTCCCTACTCTGCCATTCCAGTCAATTTTTGTAACGACCGTTATTTCTGATTACCGTTCTTCAGGGAAACACTCTAAACGATCTTTTTTAGGACATTAGATACGTTTTGGATGCTAACCGAGGCGCCCCTCTCCAGACATGCATTCCACAGCAACTTGTATTTCTGCGGCCAATCTTCTGAGGCTGGGCATTTCTTAAACAATATAAATGCAGAAGATTGGCATCGTTTTCCATATTCTACGCTCTACCTTCAGTGTTATTCCTTTCTATATTCTTCATGTGTAACGTCAGGAAGCTCAAATGCACGCGCTGCAATTACGAATTCTACTTGAAACTGAGTGGATGTGCGCTAGCTGCCTCTGGCCCATCAATATGCAGTAATCGCAAAATTATCGACGTTGGGACCGCCAATACCTGTCCAAACTGCCAAAGATAGTTGTGTAAGACTCGCTATTCTGTCTCTTATACATTTCGCTAATATGCACTATGCTATTCAAAACCTATCAACGATCATGGCTAGCATTACAAGTCATCCAGCCGTCTAAGTTGCCAATACTAAAACTTATGTTGTGCTCAATGTTCGCACATTTGGGTTCAATCTATCCAAATAATACAAGATTTCCGTGGTCTAAGCGGAAAACAAGAAACGTCCAACAAGATGCTCTCTTACTGTCAACTCTTTGAACCAGATTTCCTCGGCATACATCAAAACTCATCAACCTTCACATATACTATGACGCTTTAATTGTCTACTCGACTCTTCCTTAATTCCAACCTTTACTTTATCCTTACCTAACAGCCCCTAATTGCATGGATCATTTGTAACATCAACCATACCCAGTTCTTGTATCATAGTTTACGCCATTTATGTACACTGTATCTACCAGTCATGCCTTCCTAGCTGAACTCTGGAACCAACCTCAACCCATTCCTCAGTAACTTACATTAAATTGAATCGCGTTCATTTACCAGTCAAATTACGAATCTTCCACCGGCTATGCTTCTCTCGCGAATTTCATCTCCATATACATGCTGTTGGTGGCCGGTGTTTGGACTATTTTGCAGGCGACTTCTCTGGGCTCAATAATTATGAAGATCTCCAGGTGTCAACGCAAGACCGCTCGTCTGCCGATATTGATAACCTTTCTTATCCCTGCTGCCTATTAATGATAACGTTGAAACTTCAGTTGATTGGGATGCCTTCTGATGCTCTATGCTATTGTGGAACTGTAAATTATCTCAGTGTTTTTGTCTATCTATCAATATAGTTCGTTTTGAACCATGAGCTTTGTAGAAAACTAACTTTTTTCGGTACCCCGAAATCTATAGCCAAAAGAACAAATTCTATGTACCAATTGATCTCTGAATAGTATGTGGTCCGCGCGACGTCGATCTGCAGTAACTCCAGTGGGGTGAGCAATCAGGTACTTCCTATTTTCAAGGGTTATTTCTTCATCTTGGTATCTTAATCATTGGAAGAGAAAAATGATTTGTTCTCGAGTATAGATCTATCTTGTATATCATGGACCAGGTCGACTCGGTTCACCCGTCAATTCGGACGGGATTTTTCTATATGGTGCGTATAAAATCTTCGTCAAATAGATAAGGTAATCTCCACGATTCAACCATGCGCAGTCTTCACAAGCCCACATTACGAAGACCATAGCTAAATTTTCTCAGATAATCAATAATTATGACATGTATACAACGCGTGGCGGCACTGGTCGATGTACACTTTAGGAAAGGAGGTTACCTAACATGGTTAACTTTCATGTTACTGTTTCAGATTCTCCCGCCAACTACCTTGCATAGATTGCTGTAATAAATGGCGAGGCCCATGCATCACAGCAAAACAGAAGTCAAGTAAAATTCACAATTTAATTAGGTACTGATAGTATCTAACTAAAACCTGACTTGAGATCATTTTTCGAGTGAGATTTGATTTTTACTCGGAAGATATTTTCTAGACACCCTTGATGAGACATGCTTGACAGACAAGCAGAATAATGCCTAGACCATAAGATGGATGAACATTCTTATATAGGCTAAATGATGTAGGTCAGAATACAGGTTCCTCCATTCCTGAGTCTTGCTACCGAGGGGTGACGGAAATTGAAAAATATACACTGATCAGCGCCATCAACTTTAGGATAAATCACCAAGTCCTTTCATGAATTCAGAAGGCCAAGGTTTCTTTCGTGGAGGAAGCCGTATAGTTAGTTATACAACATTTTCATATAGGGTTCGTATATTGACTAAATTGCGAGATACCAATAAATCGGCGCGTGCAAGGGCAGGCTTTCTGTGGAAGCACACGGATATGGCCAGTAAATTTGTATTCCATTTAAAGAACGACTGGACTCAATTCCGTCTGATTTCTCCAACTTATTTTATCACGTTATATAGGGAATATGTATTATTTAGTCTCATTTTCTCCCTTCTAATCTCAGAAGATATATAGGCTACTCATGCAAAGGAATTGGAACCTACTAGGTATGCTGATTTCAAAAGTCGTCCACCACGGCATTGGCGTGTATGTAAAGAAATTAGAAGGCCTCTCGTATCGAATTCTAAACTCTCGCGTTCGTCCCAACTGTCGTTGAGTCTGAGCATCAGCGGCAGGACGGAAAAGTCCATATTCTTGTAAAACCACGGTTTTTTCAGGGAAAACCGGCGAACACCTAAGAACCCTTATCCCTGTCGATTTCTACGGGAAGACTAGTGCTAGAAAAGCCAAATGCTTCTCCTATGACTCTATCGTCATCGTAATAAAACTCTCAGAGGCGATTATGCTTTGCCGCAGTTAGAGTCCTGTGCTAAAATAAAATGTTGAACACCGACAGTACGGAACATAGGTCTGTCAAGCTCTATATATTGTCATTGATATAAATAATAACGTGTTTGAGCGAAAAAGACGTCGTGTCAAATTTTCACTTACCTTTGCTTCTCGAATCTTGATATTTCAAATTCGTCGCCGTACTAGTTGATCGTCAATCTTACTAACTGACTGCATACCACATCTGGCGAGAACAGTCTAGGCACCGGCTGGAGCTTGAAACGTACAGTCAATGTGGAAAGCTCGCATCATCAAATAGAGTTCTGTGAATAGAGTAGGCGTTAGCCTCGTGCAGGGGAGCATTTTCATTTCAAAAAAGATGAATAATCGAAACACACAAGGAACGTCCGTTCTTGGGAGATTCGTGTTGTAGAAATAAGAAATAAAATGTATGAGGTAATATTATCAATGACATTCAAAACATTAGGTGTGTCCTTCCAAGCTTCGACTCCAATAAGGCTTCGAAAGTTGTTAACTTAAGTCGATTTTACATCCCAAAGCGGGTCGACGGTGAATCACATCACGTGTGAGGTTAACAAATTTTCATTTGAAAAAATAAAATAAATAAAATATGCAAAATTTTCACCGGGAAAGACGTCGTCGAGCGATATAGAGGGGCGAATACCAATTAGCAACGTGCTATTCTAGGAGTGCTCCATGTGAACTTAAGGCTCACTAATGATCTGGCTATGACTGATCCAGCGGGGTATCGTGTGCTATATTAGCGAAGAGGAAACTAGAGAATGTAATGCAATAAGACCCAATATCTATCCAATGATCCAACCTAAACCACCTTAAAGCAAAGCAGTGATGACCATCGACACGACACCCATGGTAAGGGCAACTATGCTCTGGAAATCGGTGTTGGAGAGTGCTCCTGAGGAGAGGGGTCCACTAGAGATTCCACCAACGCCAGCAGCCGCAGCATTTCCGCCACCAAGGAGGAAGTTGTCTCCGCAGGTAGTCTTGATGCCGTTGGTAAGGGCCGACTGGGTGTCGAGGAGCTTGCTGTTACCCAAGCCAGGACCGTACTGGACCTTGGACTCGAAGTCGGTGTAGGCAGCAACGACCTTCACAGTGCAGGTCTGGCACAAAGTGCTGGCATCGGCAGACGGTGAGAGGAAAAGGAAGGGAAGGTTGGTGTTGTGGTAGCTGGTGATATTGGGAACAAGGGCAGAGGTGTCGGCGCGACGAGTCAAACCGGCTGATGCGGGCGCCTTGGCTTTCATCGCACACCAAGTACCATCATCGTCCTGCGTGCAGACCGAGTTCCTGAGCGGCGTGATGGCGAAGAGAACGTCGTAAGCACGGATAAGGTCAGGATTGGGGTTCGACGTCAACTCCTTAGTGCACGCAGTGTAGAAGTTGGTGAGCGTGGTACGAATGAGCTCCTCCGGGCAGTTGGCCATAGCATTGGATGCGCAGAGCGCGGTGAGGGTGCTGGTGACGGTTGACTTGGAAGGAGAAGATGTGGCGCTGCCACCAGGACCGAATGCAGAGGTTGCGTTGATGAGCGAAGAAGTGCAAGCGGTGAGGTCTTTATTGTTGTTCATCGTCGTCATGAAGGTGCTGCATGCTGAGCTGATCCCTGAGGGAATGAGCGGGTTTGCGGTCGTGGTTGAGGACGCTTGGGACTAGAAAAATTTTCAGCCGTCAGGTAAAGGAGTCAGCGGTGGCAGACAACGTACTGAAGACTGAGCGAACGCCACGGTCGTAAAGAGCGATATTATAGCCAAAGACTTGAACATTGTAATAGAGGGAGATAGTTAAACGAGTGGAGGGGTGTTCGCTGTTTTGGACGACGACGAGGCTGGGGACGTGTAGGTTGTTGGGCAAGAACTGAGACGGCCTCAACGCCGTGATGGGAACTATTGTTCCGTGTTTGGTTTTGGTGTCATAATATCGCCAAACACCCTGGTGGCTGGCGCGCTGTTGTCAATTCAATTCTCCATCAACAGCCACTTGCAGCATCAACTGGCGACAGGAGTGAAGGGGTAACGACGTGATATCCTTTGTTATACCGGCCGGCATTAAATAGGTCCGTACAGTCTCTAGTCTCTCGATCTCACTTCTTCGCAAGTCTAAAGTGCAAAGGTTCGTGAACGCGATTTTTTTTTGACGGCTCATGCTTTACTCACAAATACTTCCCATGAACCTCTTCACATTCCCACAGTGAGCGACAGGCGAACGCCAACGTTTGTCCTCCCGCGAACCGTAAATCAATTATTCACAAGGTACATTTTGTGTGCTCGACCTTTCAGTAATGTTCAACGTGTGCGCGGCCACCACCCAATAGCTGATCGGGTCTCCTGATATCGGCCGCCATTCACTGGCAGTCAGCGGTGATGATTTGCCTGACGCGGCTTCTCTTAAGAGTTCTCGCAATGGTCTTTGTCAACCCAGACTTTGGAAGAGTCGGACCATCAACAGCGTCGCCGACGATTGTAATTCTAACGCTATTAAAAAATGCATTGCTTGACGCATGATCCTGAGTTCAGGACCAAGCCCTGCTGAATTTTAGTGGCTCCTTAAATGCTATATACTCGCCGGGGGTCGTATGATCTCGTCATAACGTACGTATACATCAGCCCGCACCTCATGTCTCCTCTTTTCGTCTTATATCACTTGACGTATACAACTGCGGTTGTTTCTTCACAACTGGAAACCTAGTCTTCTCTAGTGAAAGATGGGATCTTTCAGTAGGCTATGCTCGATGGAAGTTCTTCAATGACAGTTTTGCGATGCTATCGTGCGATACCATGCCTATCTAGGAGCGACATGCATCCCGTCCTATGTAAACACGCCCTCCGAATCGCGTCGTGGTCGATAACTAGCAAGGACGATCCGCGACAGACAAAATTCTGCAATCTTAAGATGGTCTACCGACGACGATTATATCTGAAGATTCATTGCCGCCAACGTATCAAATTTCCATAATTTATCCATTGCTGTGAGTTCATCTCTCAATCCCTTTTTGGCATCACTCCACTCCTATATACCTAAACGAAGCTAACGCCGCTCAAACCGCGTAAAATTCCTCGTATCCATTCATTTTTCATAGAAAAACAAACCGAAAACTGTTGGTATTCCAAGATCTAATATACAAAGTACGAAGGAGTTAGATTCCTCGTCGAATAAGGTTATAAACGCTACCTGAGAAGCGCTATTATGAGAAAATACCATTTCGGCCAACCCATTCATCTCATCTCGACAAGTCGAGAACGTATACGAAAATCTTTATTGGAGCCTCCACGCAGAAGTGCTTATCCCCGACCTTGCGAAGGTAGGGGTCACCGGCCTCCTTGGAATTGCCCAGTTCAGGCTCGTCTATAAAATTGGACCGACGGGTTTCTATAGAGAACGTGCAAATTGTTATGTTACTGTGCTCACTCCCCCGAGGAGACCTGAAAACATGTAGGTATCCCTCCCAACCATTGCACCCGGCCGGTCTATTGATGGAGTTCTCATTACGCAGGATCCTGAACGAGGTATATACCTCAAGGATGTTTACCTTTTGCTGTGAATTTTCATTGCCCCACCAAAATTCCCGAATTAGCGACGGGGATGCAGGTCGTTAGCGATAGCGATTCACTTCTCGCTGATTGCCATTATTTCAACGGGGTACCAACGGTTAACATCCTGGTGTGCAGTTTAGGGCATACCTGCTCTCGTTGTGGAGGCCCTGCTGCCGCGGTAATCGCGGCTGGGGACGCGAAATAGGGCATCTGACTCACAGCATCGTCGTCGAGCATGAGTATATCTCAAGAATATACATCCCGTGCTGATAGTGATGCACCAAGAGCGAGCAAAGATTGGATCGACGGACATCCTTACAGCTCCTACGGTGCGCGATATTTTACGAAAATGATTTGTACATTTGTGACTCGAGACCACGAGTTTCAAGCTCTACTGATTACTTCGGGGAAAAAGAAAGCCATAATCTAGAACACGACGCTGGCCTAGAGGTGAAAGTATATATTTGTGCAATTTCGCGGACTTGAAATTCGTCCAGTGGTAGGTAATTTCCACCGATCTCACTGGGTAGTACGTCTCTCCAATCGCGAAGCGTACTGTGGCAACAATAGCCTTTCAAGTGTGACTTTGTGATGGCACATGTCTTAGTATTCCTCGCTCTTCGATGGCAGCTACCTCCTGTGTCACGATCTCAAGAAATCAATCCTTCTGCGGGGATGCCTATCTCTCGGTGCAGAACTGTCTTTGCTATCGAATTCTACCGACGTCACAGCTGTATGAGATGTCATGTGAGGATTATTCGCATAAGTTTCACGGATGTCGACATAAGGTTTGGGTAAAATATAACCTCTCGCGCTTCGTGTTTGGCGATGAGAAACGAGCCATGCACAAGGGCCAGATTCTCCAGATTCTCTAGCATCAGGTAATGGCGCCTTTCGTCCGAAATATGGATAAGAAAAAAGAACAGATTATAAGCATTATAAAAAGTCGTAAAAGCGGTAATGAACCAGTGATCCTGGGATCGAAGGTATTGCTATTCATCCCACGTCTTACTTCTCCGTTCCATGCTGAAGATTCCGTGCAAAGGTGAAGTGTCGAATGATGTGCTAAGTCGCCAGGTCCCGACAAAAGCTACGCCACAACATAGGCGACCTTCGAACACCCAGGTACCTAGATGATCTTCGTCGGCGTTTTTCTGTGATATCATGGAAATGATTAGTTCTTGTAAAGTTACGATCAGTCATGTCAATACAAACTGGTGCTCGTTTGAGGACTATCATCCCATCCCTTTGAACCCGGCCAGCGAATTTGAATCCACCCCATGCTTGATCATGATCTTCTAATGTCTATTCACCGTTAGTGGGACGTGGTCGGAGATGTTGATTATATCCCCAACCTCGCCAGTGATAATAACATCCAATGCCTGATCCGGATTGCGCCAAACTTGAGTGCTAGACGTAGCTTTCGAGGTGGGAGTATATTTTTCATATCCATATTTCCGAGAGCATAACTCGAAGTCCTCCTGTAATGTAATACTTATAAAGATAATCACCGATTGATAGAGGCGAGCTTACTTCGAGTACGAGTGGGGGGCGAAGAGTAAGACCACGATTGACAACGTCATCCGCGGGTATAGGCAAATAAGGACTAAAACAAAGATACTCGGAGAGTGCGCACTGCATTGGTTGTCGGTTTACGAGATCAGGTGGTGAAGATGGTTTCTGCGATGACGACTCGGTACGGGGTGGGATAATCGCCGCCATCTGCGGGATACGTTCAGCGTGACTGCGAGGAAGAGAAGATAAATGTAGACAGACCATGTATGTTCCTTGCCAAATGCCGGTAAGTGTACCGGGAATATAGGTATACGATAAATCTGGCCGCTGGTGGAGGACTTGTGAGAATTCTAGGTCGTGCTTTGTACTCCGTGTCGGATCCGTTAAAGAATTCGATGACTCCGGCAGGTTATTGGAGAAAGAGTCTGCGAAGAGCGGAGTCTTGAAATTTTGAATTGCTAGGAAGTCCTCCATGGTGGGACCGGAGCGGTGAGCAGCGATAGCTGCCGCCCTATTTCTCGGCAAATGGACTGGTACTTCCATAGACTTGGCCTCTCTTAGGGCAAAGATAAGGCTTATGGCGGCATAGCAAGGATCAGGGCACTGCGGTGTTGTTCGACGGGAGTAGTTGATAATCACACCTGTTCCGAGTGGTTCGGCAGCCCCAATTGAATATTTATGAGATGATCGTTCGAGTCCAGGTCGAACGATAGACGAATCGAAGATGTTGAGCGCACAAGAAGCAGCTGGAGTGGATAGCTTCATATAATACCCATTGTTAGTAGTGTGAGAACCCACTGACTCATTACGCTTACTTTATACATTGATAACGCGAAGGGGCGGAGGATAGTAAGAAGGTCTGTCCGTATTTCAAGGGACATTGACCCAATCTCCTCTGTAAATAACACTGAGTGGGGTGCGATGATAAGAATAGTGGAGACCTACTTCGGGATAGAGTCAAACAAAATAGCCACACCAGTAGCGATTCGATGTCTAGGTCTCTATTCTCAGGAACCTGAGAGGCGCTTCCACCAAGCCGACTTTGAATAGACATGATGACGAACTCAGGGAACTCCGCGACGCGCAGTTGAGTCTCGTTTAAGCCATCGCTCTCCAGAATCATCCACAGTGCTGTCCATAGATCTTGCCTCATTCCGGTGTCCGATACATCGCGTCGACGAGCGCGTCGTAGTACGCGACACCTGCATTTGAACTCCGCAGCCACCGCAGAGTCAGTCAAGCCGGTGGGGTATCTACGACGAGGAGCAGCGATATCGAATTTGGTACGGAAGATGTTTGCGTATAGTTGAGGACAGCTGTCGAATGAGAGCGTGTGATAAATAGTAGAACTGGTGAGGAGGAGGTGCAAAATACTGCTGGGGGGGTCCAGCTTTGATGCTGAGGCTCCGAGAAAAGCAATATGCTGCAGTACATCGCGGGGAATAGTTTCCATGCAGGAAGACATTTCGATATGAAGCTCGACAAATCGTCGAGGTTTGCTTTTAAGACCATTTTGCGAGCGCTCGTTAGGTATTCGTTTGTACGTGAACAGTATTGTTGTCAAGATAGTGTCCAGTGATGATGGCCACAGCTTTACGCTATTTCTATTCGAGGTTTACCTCGATGGCTTTGCTAACCTCACGGGAACGCGGGGGAGGATGGCTGTAAGATCTGAGATGCGGATGCCTGCCCTGGCGTGATATGAAACAAAAATGTCAGAGCGTAGATACGTTTTTCATCACAGTTCCGTGCTAAAATAAGTAGTCCCTTTTATCACCGCTAAAATTGGTACCAATTGCGGGCTCGCCGAGCGGTCTGTTAAATAAAGATGCCCACGTGGATTTATAGGGGAAAGAGGGGAAATGAAAGCACGAACACGCAGAAAAACTTACCAAAGGGAGGGGGCCCACGAATGGAGCGTCTAGATGCTGTAGCTTCCCTATCTACGGGGATATCCATCGGCACGAGCAGCGCATAGAGAGTCTATGTGCATAGATATGATCGCATGAGGTTGCCGTTGACGTGTAACGACCTGGTGAGTTCCAGAAGGAATAAGAGGCGAAGTATGCGCCGTTAGAAATCGATTAACGTGATCAAGGCTACTTACCAGCATGACCCATGATGATACATGGACGGGCCCAAGAAACCCGAACCCGGGCAATTGGGAGCTGCTTCTGAATGATCACCGAAGACAGCACAACCGCAACTATAGGTATTCAAGGGTGTAAATGGATAGTCGAGATCACTTTGTTGAGATGGAAAAGTGGACTCAAGCACTTCGATACGATGTCCTCAAGACTTCATTTCCGACTTCTCGGGCCTGCTCCGGTATCTAGCCATGACCGAAATCCATATTGTTTTGCAAGCATCCAAAATGAAGCCCACGTTGAGGCTGAAACATGAGGGCGTTCCTGATCGCCGTCGAAAGCTATCATATCGTGACAAAAATCATCTTCGATTTTGATAATAGTACTACTTGCTGGCACACATCATTTTTTAGCTTATTGCATTATACAAATATCCACAATACCGAAAACAATGGTAGATCTATCCACAGATTGTACAAGATTTGGAATACTTCTCCTCTCCGAATATATTGGTTTTAGAGTTCTGTTAATAATATACATGAGATGAGGATGCCGAATAACGAGGAATATACGTACTTTGCATGGCAGCGATATCCGTGCTCTGGACAAGATCACCAATACCGGGCTCTTCATCACCCTCCTCGAAGTCCTTGGCGATCCTCTCTTGGAGCTCGTCAGTGGATACCTTTTCGTCCTCTGTCGGTAGACATTAAAATGGCGAAAAAATGAACAGTTAAATATTGCACGCACCAATGACGATGTTGATCTGCAGCTTCTTGATACCGTAGCCGATAGGGACGAGCTTGCCTCCACCCCAGACGAGACCGTCTATCTCGATGGCACGGACACGCCTCTCGAGCTCAGCCATGTCGGTCTCATCATCCCAGGGCTTAATGTCCATGGTGACAATAGACTATATATCACGATTAGAGCCATCCAGAGAATAGTTATAACGGAGCTACACACCTTGGCAGCGGGCTTGGCCTTACCGGCCTTCTTAACATTGTAGGCAGCAACACGTTCGGCCTTGATCCTCTCAGCCTCAGCATCCTCCTCGTCGTCCGAGCCAAAGAGATCGATCTCATCATCACCCTCAGCATCAGCTGCAGGAGCGGCAGATTCACCACCAATGAAGGCCTCGCCTGCAGTGCTGGATCCAGGGAGTGCTGAGTGCTCAGCGGCGTAGGACTTGATGTGGTTGTACCATCTGGTTACATGGGGGTACTCGGCGCTGGGAGCAGAGATGGCCTTGAAGACGAGGACATCGGCCTGCGATGGGGTGTATCTGAAGAAAATATTGTTAGATCAAACTTCATCTGATACATCGATTACAAGTTGGAGGGCTGGTGTTCATTTACCCTCCTCCGAGATTCGATATACAGCAATAGACAAGTAATATTACTCACCCCTCGACATAGGACCTAGTGGCGAGATGTTGCTCAAGTTTTGCGAGGTTTGCGGACATTTTTTTGGGGAAATGAGATGGTGAGGGTTGGGATGAGGAAAGAAAAGCTGCGAAATCAAAAATTTGGAGTCAGACTTCGGCCAATCGTTAATCACCTCAGGGCCGGTGCCAGATAATCGATCGATGCACGTGATCGTTCAATTGTCACGGTCACGAAGTCAAGTCAGTGTCACACTGTCTTGACCCTAAACTTAGGCTTTTAGCTTTCTCACTTTCATTTCTATCAATTTCTCCCTGGCCTTGACGTCTTCGTAGCGTACTCTGTGCTGTTCGCCATCTCTCTGCCCATCCAGCTCGATCAGGGACACTTTATCGGACAGGCGCGCGTTTTGGAAAAGTGTATCCTCCACCTCGGCGCATTGAAAACATTGGCCACGCAATGTTTCGTTCATTGAACCGGAACACATTTTTTCTTCTTCAAGACCAAACAAGTCTTAATGAATCATCTTTTGGGGCTTGAGGATACGGCTTTCAGGCATAAAGACGTACTACCATACGCTGTTTCAATGACACCAGCTGGCCACAGTTGTGCAACAATAACGTCCTACCGCGCCGCGCCCTCGTGTTTTCCGACACTTTATCCATGTACTATCACTCCTCCTGGGTTTCTCTACCATTCAACTATGTAATAGATACGCAGCATCTGATTGTATTTTCAGCAAGTTAAACACCTCCCTCAAACTGCGCAATCCCAACTGGCAATATTCATCTCCGACCGCGAACCGAAAAATCTCGAAATCACGATACCAAACCATTACAAGTGAGACAATTGTCCTTTTTCGACATTGTTCCTTATACACATACTAATCTCCGTCATTCATTTAGCTCACGTGGAAAGTTTGCTTCGAGGCCATAAGGATATCTACGAAGATATACGGTGCCGTCGTGCGGCCATACGAAATGAAATACGTCATGTTCGTTATTTTGCAGTCTGTAAGCTCGCGAAGGAAGGGTAAAGCACCGAGTTACTCGGAGACCAAGGTTCGCGCCTTCAACTTCTCATCTACACATGTTATCCATTTCTGCACGTTTCTCTCACAGGCTGTTGCCACGACGCGCATCTATAATTATCACAGCGCTCGGTATTCAACTTTTCAAGGGACTCGCAATATCATTACACCGTGACTTTGGTACATTGATAGACAGAAGTAAATCATTTTAAAGGATCTTCTCTCTCCAACGCAAACGGCTTAGCCATTTTTATCGACTTGTCATCGGCGGGCATCAAGAAAACAAGAAAGTGATACTATTTCATCCTCCTAAAATGCTTTCCCGCTAGCACTAGGACTTAATTTTGGAATTTGAAGACTAAATTGCGGGTCAAAATCTTATAATGGAAAGCTGAAAGAATCTTCTTCCGGTTAGAGAGAAATGAAGTCCTATAGGCGCTTGATTTTTGGTCTTGACCTCGACGCTCTTCCTGTTGACGCTTATCCTTCGCGCTCCAACTGATATGCGGCGAGCACGCTTTTCCTCATCACCTCCTCATGTTGATCTATTACATCTTTCATTGAATCCAACTCAATGCTGTCTGCAACAGCTCCCGCGACACTTGATCGGAGTACTCTCTGCAGGCGTCCCGTGCGTGCCATCTCTAACTCATAATCCTTATCACAAAGATGAGATCCAACGAACGGTGGTTAGGAGGCTTCAACATTGGAGTAACTGCGTTTGTGTGCTTATGGTCAAACGTCGACCTTACTCTGCATTGATTATCTCATTCCCCTCTTCTACGGCTGCAGTGCTGACAGATGGACTGTCGGAAGCTCACATTTTTTGATCGTATTACCGGAACCGGCGGCGAAGCTGGAAGGGGAAGACTAACTGAACCTCCGCTGCTTCCAAAATGGGTGAGATCATCACCGATTCCGTTGACACTCGATCGTTACGCGTTAGGGTCGATCTCGTCAAGGCCTTTGACGCGACTACGGTCCCATCATTCGCGTGTTCTGGACGTGCGTATGCAGGACCGCCTGGCATAAGGTGTTGACTCTTGAGGGAATCTGGATATTCGACTAGACGTTTTCTTGTAGCGCGTGCCTCTGCCGCATGCTTTAGCATTCCGTGTATGGGTTTGTGGGCTGTCAAAGTTATCCCCTCTGTTAATTAACCCGCCAAGTCGATTGGTGCGCTTGCAGAGATTGAGCTCGATTGAGGTATTCGGAAACAGGGTCTCAATTTGCTCATCAGAGAAGCTGACCCCTGGCGGGCGGGTACCTCATTGTTGAGGAGATTTCGGGCACCGCCAGGATATTAATTGGTTATTGACGGCTCCAAGCGGAAGGAAACAACGGACAATAGAGAAAAAATACGGAAGATATACTAGTATGATGGCGGTTATGTACACGGTGATTGTAAAAACCAAATGTCGAAGCGCTTGTAACGCTGGATGAGAGGAATGAGTCGTTAAGGGCTAGTTTGGCAAAATATCTTTTTTAAACACATCTTCCTGAGATTGCAGTTGTGGTCCAGAATATAGGTTATCCAAGCCCATCCTGAACTAATAATTACTTCTCGGGATAGTCCGAATGTGATTTCGTTCTCCGCCAATGTGAACATTTCTTTTTCAGAACGACGTCCCTGCTGTCTCGTATTACTCCGCGAAACTCATCATGTGTTGCGCTGGACTCCGACGACATGTCAACGTCTACTTGGCTTGCTGCTGGCGCATTCCTACCTGTCTCATAAGCTCTGCACGCCGTATGTAATGGTCTGACCGCTGGAAGCCGCGTTTAGTCGTTGTTCTTTGTGAACTTTGTCGCCGTGGATGCAAAAGGAGGTTTATGTCAGAGAGATGTAGGCTCAAAACTTCGTGTATTTCCTGCTTCTGATGGAAGTGTAGAAGCGAAAGTAGCCAGAGGTACTTCCCGTGGAGTGTTCGGCACTCATCTTGCTATAATACACTCGGAACCGACGTCTTTTGGGTTTTGCACAAGATGCTCAACGGAAGCAGTGTGTCTACGGCTGCAAGTATATACTCAGGCTCAGGGCGAGTACACGAGGCTCTCGTCACTTCCATGTCAAGGTAAAAGTGAGTTCTCCGTCCCCTGCGAAAATTGTGCGTGTTCTCAACTCCTTCAGAGCCACTTCTATTGCACTCCTCCCTACCTAAGGACATCTAACGGAATGCCTAGGGCTTTCCTTGGCTTAAATGAACGGCGAACACGACTTTTCGTTATCCTCGCGTCCCACTACAACGTCTCCGAACACTCCAGATATATGATACTTTTTTGTATCGTTCCTGTCGTTGCCGTACATGATGTCGTTATATGCCTTACACATCTTCGGGACGCGCGCTTCTGTGGCCCAGAAGACGGTAATGGCTTCCTACGCGAACGGAGGTGAACGATGACTGACTTTTGTGGTCTCTGACGAACTTCTAACTTCTATTGCGTGGATCACATCATTTGGTATTCCGTATCGTGGTATTTTCACTGTTCTATGAATCTTTCGCGAGAGCAATTGAATATAATACAACACCTTCGCTTACACACTTCTAGACCTCAATATAATCGTATACGCAATGCAACGCGTCAGGAAGTATCAAAGCTTTCTGTACGCGCCTTTATTCGTGTCCGGCTAAATTTCTATGTAAACTTTTCGAGCGCTGCGATTTTATCGCTGACTGTCTTTAAACACTTTACGGGCGTTATCCAAGCATGCGCAGTGACGCGCCCGAGTTAACGAGCCCAACTGATCCAGATCAAGATCAATCGGGATGAGGTTATCCGACAGATTGGCTCAACTTTCAAACGCAGTCAAGCGTCGATCGGATTCAGCCGGAAAGGTCTGGTTAGCTCCTGAGAAATTCAGAGGTTTGTCGTTGGACGGCTCGCCTCACCGCCTGAAGGAGACGGGGAGCTTGCCCGTTTCAAACAGGTTCTTGACTTCGGCTTACTCTCCAGATTCTGCCTGATTCCGTAGGTTGAATGGGGATGTCCCTGACGAAATGAAATGCCGTTTTTTTGAAGTCGCCATTCGAAACTCAATCTCAGGATTCGCAGCAATTGGTATATTATGGTGGGTGACACCATGTCGATCGACTACCTCAAACTGCGACTATGCTGGTCCGTCTACTCGACAACACGCCTCCTGAAATTGTGCAGAAGATTGTTCTCTATGCTACAGCAGGACACCTTGGCCCGCCAAAAGCTTTACATAGTATGCTTTTAACATGCCGGACTTCCTACGCGCTTCTTTCGAAAGACTCCGGCGAATTTTACCTCAATTTATTCAGGCAACAATTCGACACCATAGCTCCTGGTTACCGGCTTGGACGACTAGCTCTGCGAGAGCAGGCGAAGCTCGAACTCAATCGTCGGTTCAAGGTGCTGAAGTTGTTTCGCTCGAAGGATATTAGTAGTCCGTTCCTTGAGGAGGCGTTCTGGATAGCATATCTTATGATTGAGGATTCGGGTACATCTCAGTCCAATATCAAGCAGCTGTTACACTCTGGAGTACTCGTTTTCCTCGATCGTTTCTTACGGGAGAGGCTTTATGAAGGGTCCGAGGGAAATAACGGCTGGCCGTTAATGAATGAACTAAACTCTCTTGCTCTTGCCCTATCGTGGCTCCTTTCGTCTCGTCGTGAGTGGTTTCTTTTGATTACTGCTTGTAGAGGGAAATCGACCTGCTTATAGATTCGCTCATTAACGAGCAACCGCATGACCGGGATACCATGCTAAAGCTTCTTAGTCCCTACGTCTTTGCGGCGTTTCGTGTTAGTACTTCCTACTTAAAAATTTTAACAAATTATCACCGCTGATTGTTACCTAGTATCCGATTTTTAGTGCTCATGAAGTTCTATTCGACATTTCAAATCTCGATGGACCGTTCGAACCAACGAATAGTACAATACACGGCCGTTATCCTGCGCTCGCTCCCCAGCCTCGAGATGTTGCGTACTTCGGAAATCTGGCTAGGAAAGCTCGCGTTCCGTCCGCCACTATCTTCGCATGTCTCCTTTACTTCAAACGTCGTGAAGCCCGCACGCCGGAAATTCCTATTACATTGAAATGGCAAACCCGTGCTCAAGCCGAGGCTGCTGGACATACCGAAAGTGGTCCCACCCGTGAAGACTTTCAGCATTTCGTTGACCATTGCGAAACACGTTTCGGTGAATCTCAGGCGGTCGACTTCGGCGTTCGCTCGCGGTCTCTGGATTCCGTTCTTGGGCAGCCAGCACCTTATAAACTAGGTACACTCACTGGCTGCTGGCAAGGATCGTGGATAGTAAGTTGTTTCTTTCTTCACTCGTCGCAGTACTCATGATCATTCCATTAGATGGTGGAGACGGAAGGTTATAAACGTTCTATGACTGAGCTCACCCCACCGAAGGAGTTTGCGACCAGAGGGCGGATTCCCTTATATTTTACATTACAGGAGCATTTTGCCTATGACGCAGACACGATCGTGCCGCGGGATATTGAACAGAATGGATTGATGAATGCATGGCTACCTCCTAACTGTCAGGTAGAGACATCGCAGGTCAGCTTATTAACTTGTTTTCATCTTATACACTATGGCTGACGCAAATACTATTAGTTCGGGGTTAAACTTGTAGACGAGCACAGCACATGTCTGTCTTCCTACGAGACTTTCAGTTTTGACCAAAAGTCATCACATGCGGGCAGACGTATTACAGATGTGCTCATTACAGGGAAGGTATGTATCTGCCACTGTTTCAGCTCCACGTATTTAAATGATCTAAAATCGTTCAGACCGATGATCGCCACGCGGCTGCCTGGGGTCAGTATAATGTCCTCGGACGTGTACGTCTTGCCGATGGTTTGATGGTGCTTATACGAACACCGGTGGGTCCTGCTTATGCTTTCCGTTCTTCTTCCCTGAAATATGACCATTTAGTTTTCGGGGGGCGTTCCACAAATACTGCGAGGATATGGTGAGTGCGTTTCGCCGTGTGATGAAGCTCTCGATTTAAGGGCTGCCCCAGTGACTTCATCCCAGAACCTTGTTGGACGTCTGACATGCACCGAGCAGACAACTGGGATCATCCCTCCCTCCTATGAGGCTCCGTTCAGTCTCTGCAAAAACAATACGACGACCAGGTCTACCCACACGTTCAAGATGGGGCCAAGTTTCTAAATTATATTCTCTGCTGAACACTGATAAGAACGATATTAATATAACACATACCTGGATTTGTATACTTGTATATAGTAAATAGTAGCTATACGCCCGCATTCATGCATAAGACACCTGTATCATAGCTCATTTATGTAGATATATCCTTCACCATACAGTAGATTAGTTATAGACAATGAAAACTTCCCATTGTATTTATTTCTCAAGAGTCAATTATACTTTGCGATGACAACGACAGCAGGCGCCCTGCAATTGTTCCGGTACAGTCCAACCGGTGCCCGGTGACAAATATAAACGCCGCGGCACTTGCACTCAGTAACAGTCATCCTCTGCCTGTCTTCTAATTACCACCATCTACCTATACCCCTCCCATCTTGCTCTTGTATACCAGACATGGCTCTTTCTTTCTCACTAAATGCAGTACCGCAGGAGGTGCTGGAACAAATTGCCTTTTTCAGTGCTACGAACCGCTTTCTAGGGCCGCCAGTTGCTGTCGCCCCACTACTTAGAACGAACAAACGAATATACGAAAGTTTGTCCTTCGAAAACAACCCCCATCTCTACGCAAAGATATTCGAAAATAAGTTCGATGTCAAAACTGCACTATCACGCCTAGGAGCCAACCAATTTACCCCAATCACCCTAGCCCACGAGCTCCGACGGCGGTGTATCTATCTGAAGCGTATACGAGCACGAAAAGACTCGAAGAAGACCGCTGTAGTTGATTCAGATGAATCCAACATTGATATATTACAAGAGCTGCTATTTTATGTGTATGTCATGATGCTGGAGAACGAGGGAAAGAACATGCAACAACTCCGAGATTGGGCACGAATGGATGGCTGGCTGCGAGACTTTTGGTTCGGGTCTAATGGGGCTTCCAACGCTGTTGCAGTCACACACTGGGATATGTGGCCGGCGAACGACCTCAAGTCGTCAGTAGCAATGTGGTTATTCTGGTTTTTCCTGAACCCCGGTATGTGGTTACGATTGGGCGTCTCTTATCATTGTTCTCACATTGATTTGGTGTCGTTCTTGCAGATGATTATCCCAGTGATGGTTCGTCGTCCTGGGCAGCGCTCACCACGCTGAGAGTGTATGCATTGGCTGCCCATAGGGTGAGTGCTAATCTGCACCAGGTGCGATACCGCGACTGCAATACTGAACCTCTGGCAGTACAATCTCACCACGCCGTCGTGGCTCGAATTTGCTCCCAGACTATGCCATGAGATACCAACCGTTGTTCAATACTATGGTACCTCCTACAAGCTCACTCCACCACCTCTAGCAACTCCCGCCATCCTTTCTTTCCTCACCCTGGTCAATAAAATGTCACAGGGATCTGAATGTGCAATTCCTCTTACGCCCTCGAACCCTACAGTCGTGCATAAAATCGATGAATGGCAATGTGAGTGGGAAAGGTGCATTAGTTTGGGAAATGGAACGCTAGATAGAATTTTGACGGACTCCTTCAAACCTGGAAGGTAAGATATTAGTTCATTCACATAAGTACTATCTCATTATTTTCCCATTACAGCATTGAAGGCGTATGGGAAGGTCTTTTCACTGTTCGTCCAGTTACTCTAGATATTCTTCCGTCTACTAACAGATTAAACAGTATACAGAATTTACTGCGTACGCTGCTCTACTTGCAGGTGCATCACCCAACATCCTCCAGAAGAGCGTGGTTGTACGGCATCAACAAACTTGGAAACTTCGAGAACACCATCTCTTGGTAGCAGACGCGTCGCGCTCTGATTCTGGCATTGGCCTGGACATGGATAATACCGAGCCGTTGCCTGCTGGCGATCCACTGCGATCGTATTTCCCGACAGGAACTATTTTAAAGGAGGATCGTGATGGTATCGAAGTACGGGAAGGGGAGAAGAAACCAGCTCTTCGATATCAGCGAGCCTCGCCTGGTAGCACTTCATGTGGTGTAGATAGCCAGGATAAGGGGAAATCTGCGGTGTTGGACATTATCATTACAGGAGAGGTACGCGACACTTTCCTTCTCGCTATAGTTACTGACTCAATAAACGTGTCTAGGGTCATTCAGCATGGGGACAGTTTAATCTTGTCGGCCGTGTGCGACCTTGTGATGGGTTTATCAGTTTATCAAAGGAATACGTACGTGCTATCTTCCGTGTCGAGATTATACAGCTGACTCCGGTTTACAGATTGATGGTGACAGAGGGAAGTGGCTGTACCGAGGATATCTCGTTGGAAATGCCAATGGAAACTTTGCTGGTCGATGGAGAGATACAATGAGTGAAGTGAACAGCGCAGGTTATGAGGGCTGTTTTGCTATGAGTAGACGTCGTTGAATGCTATGCTATGTCTGTATTTTATCTGCTGTATTTGCTATGCTTTCCTGTACTTAAATGTGACCCGCTTTTATATCTCCTGTATGGTGTTATTCTGGTTGGAACGTTTTTGACTAGCGAGGTACGCGTCGCGTTGATGCGCTGGCGCTTACATTTACTTTTGTTCACTATCTCACACCCTCGCACTCGAGCACACTGCTTTTTACACGCTCAAGGTTGTTCCGCTCGCTCTCCATCATAAAAGCTCGACAACAGCTATCATAGTGACAAGTACTATACATCTAAGCACTGCATTCGGCTGTACGATGTCATCGATCACTGACCATTTCTGGGCGCATGATATCACTTGTTCCGTATAAAGTACACCACATAGAAGCTCAGTCTTCGTCAATTCACCAATATTTTATTCAGGACTACAATGACTACTCCGGAAAACATCGCAGCAAATGCTCAATACCACACAGAACTGCTTACGTCGATAGCAGAACTGGACTATGTTCCGACAGCGCTCGAACAACAGATCGCATACGTCAGTGATCTGGAGTCGCAACTCACCCGGAGCGAGAAGCGGCTGCAGGAACTCTCGGAGAAGACGAAGAAAGAGAGAAAAGAACATGCTACACTGAGAGACTCTACGACTCGCAGACTGGCACATAAGTTAACGGGAAGAAAGGAGAAGTTCGAGGCGAAGGAGAGCAAGGAAGAACGGTGTGTGTTAATTCATCTTATTAATCGCATTCTCTCAATCTCCATTCTGCTAACAGCGAGTATGTGGAGGCGTTGGAAAAAGAACTTACTGAAAGGGATAGCCAGGAGGCTCTCAGACAAATGCTGAACGAGGCACGGACGGTGGTGAGTTGCATGGTCGTTCTCTTTCGGGGACAAGTAGTTGACCTATCGCAGCTCTCCGATTTGAAAGCCAAGATTAAGCGACATGAAACTCTCAAAAAGCAGCTCGCCGATCTATATAGTCAAGTATTTGACGGACCTTCTGAAAGTGCGTAAAATTTCAATGTCGTTCTTACTGCGATCTCTCATGATCCGTGGCACATAGCATATCCAGAAGATGATCGAATGGAGTATGAGCTCGAGGAAGCTCATCGGCGACATGATAAGATTCAGCGGACGCTGAATCAAGAGAGTCAAGCAGCAGAAATTCTAACTAAAGCTGTACAATCAATGGGGGCATGTCAGAGTCGAATGCAGGAAGCTCTTGGTTATTCACGGTACGGTGAGCGCTCTGGTCACGATCGTATATGTGGACTTGGGCTTATCATCGATCGACTATCTAGATATGTGGGGAGGTGGTGGTATGAGTGATATGATGGAACGTAACGCGCTTCGGGCTGCCCAAGCGCTCGCGTATCAATGTGAAGGCCTCGTCGACCAGGCGTGTCGTATTTCGCCGCAAGTGCAGCCCGTTGGCCGCGTGAATATCTCTCAAGGGTCTGTGTTATCTTTTACTCTTGTTCAAAAGCAGCACTAACCTCTCTGCGTCATCTAGATCCGTTATCAGCGACGTGTTCTTCGATAACGTTTTCACGGATATGGCGTTTCATAGTAATGATTTCTGTTTATTTGTTACTCCCATTGATACTTATTCACATTCATATTTCTAGATAAGATCAAAACATCTGCTGCTCAAGTGTTGTTAGCATACAATCGAGTATGTCATTTACTCATTACGTGCACGTTTGTATCCGCCACCAACACATACCCCACAGCTGAAAGCAGAGCGTGACGCTTGCAGTCGCCGAGCAGATGCTGCCGGGGCGCAACTTATGCATGTATCTAAGGATCTCGAAGCTCGCCGAAAAGAACTGTCCGATTTCAGACGAGCGACGTTCGAAAGCGTCGCAGCAACTATGAGCCCCCCTCTACCGGGGCGACCTCCCACTTATGAACAGGTCTGGCAAGAACCTGCGACGCCTGCATCTACCGCTGCACCTTCAGCCGCCAATGTCCCAATACCCAAGTCGCCACCGCCTCAGGTGTTTTCTCCGCAGCCAACTGGATCCGGGGGTGGCACGGGACAATCAGGTTCTCCTTCAAATTGGAAATCTAGTATGTATCTATCGTTTCTGTACAGCACCTTTCTAACCCCGAGCCCTCTTTCTTCTAGGAAATCCGTATGCTGCTGCTATGGCTGAACGGACACGATCTCTGAGCCAAGAACTATGATTATAGGTTTCAAACACTAGGTTCTGCCTATTGACTAGGCAATGACCCAGGTGTATAACTCGTGAGAAGCTAATGATTATATGTGTACTAATACTTTTTTGTATCATTACGGGTTTCGTTTCTCATTATACCAATACACGATGATATCGCTTACCCAAAATACTATCCTGCAGAAGTTTCTCTGGTATAGCCCAATCGTTTTCAAGTCTAGACCTTGAACTCATTGGTATTTGTTAACAATGCTTATTCGGCTGATGAATTACGGTGACTTAGAACTCCAACATGTTCGTGAGACCAACTACAAACTTGTCGCGCGACGTCAAGCGCGACTCTCAAGAATGCCCCTGAATGGCGGTTTCAACGGAGCCAATGTCTAGCCGCGATTTCGACGGAAATTGCGGACGAACATGAAGCACAAAGGCAGGCGTGTTCCACATCATTGGCGATTGGGCTTGGGATCGAGGATACGGAAGATATATTTCTATATTCATCCAGATTCATCCTTGGAATCCCTGCAAAGAACGTGTTCATGACATAGATGAAGCGATCTCATGATAATATCCACCTTTAAGATGCCGTACAGGTACTTCGCAAAGACAACCAGCAAAGCCCATTGCCCGGGCTGTCATTGACACGCGCCTCAAAGGGCGACTCTCAGGAAGGGTAGATCGAACGGCGAAGTCTGTCGAAGCTAAGTAAAGCTTCAACTACTCCCCAGACGCGCCAGATTGTCGGATAATCACCAGGGGAAATCACGTATGACCCGGAAGCATAGTATCAGATTGGGAGGATGATGATCGTCGATGAGCGCCTCCATGGGGAAACAAACTAGCCAAAAATCCCTCGAGGCCATGTAAGGAAGAAATACCGCCGAAACGAAGAAGATGCTGGTTTTCCGATGCGCATCGCGATTAAGCACCTTGGAGATGGTTTAGTGGGATCGGGCAAACGGGCCCGGGAGGTGCTCACTGTTGGGGAATCAAATGTGATCGTCCTTATTTCTGAATGAAGAGATCGGGTGCTTGGATTGGATAGATATGTCGTAAGTCTTGTACAACCTCCGGAATAACCTGAATGGCGGTCCGGTTGTGTTCCAGGAAGGGATTAATAGGAAGCATGCTTCATGATTGCGTTGATTAAGCTATCCGAATTGTTAGGATAGGTAAGATGGGGCATCAGCGCCCTCAGGTGCTGTAGTTTATTATTAGAACATTACTTCCGGGAGAGCTGAAACTTCAACTCAGCGAGCGGGATGACATATAAAAGTGACACCATGTAATACGCATTCATCCTAAATCTACACATTTATTCTTCGCCTGAGTGCCGTATTTCTAGGATGTGACGATTGCCAATTTATCCCACACAATTCATCGCTACCTTCCCAGAGTGGAATAAAAAATGGTAGATGGGCATCAATCAGAGACCAAGGACGTTGCAATATTCGGGCATTGTATTGTCTCGGGAACTCATGGCCGAGGTCTAATTTCTCTTCTACAGGAAATATCGTAAATAAATGATCCACGCTCTTGACAGATGACCCGACCACGTACCATTCATAACCTTTATTCCCCAACAAGACACCCATTGCATCTGCTGATGGATTATGTGAATAGTGGAGAGTTCCTGAAGGTGAAGCTTATGAGCATGATGGGTTTCCATTTTTTCTCCATGGGGATGGGTCCAAGCGAATTATCGTTTCCTTGTTTGCGGAATAATCATATACACAGTAATGAGAGGAAAACCGGGTCTCTGGCGATCGCGGGGACAGGCAACAAGGTACATAATTTGATAAACACCTGTGCAGCTACATACGCCGCTAATTTGTGATATTATTGGAAGTGGAATGACTCTTATCTGCATTGTACACCTTTTTATTTTTTTAATGAGTCTGGAATTTGCCGCAGGACGGGCATCGTAGCTTTAGAGATATAGAGGATTAATATTTGTACACATATCACGATATTAGACGGTGTGGCTTAGGGTATTTCCCCTCAGACGCCATTTCATACCCCGAATCCCATTTCGAGAAGATAAGACAAAAATATTTTGCAGCGGAGTAAGCTAGTCAAGGCATAACCTAAGCCAGAGTAAGCAAAAGTCCGCTGAGTCATGGTTCCCAAAGTAGTGGACTTCTGCACGACTCCTGTTAGCCCTTGTGGTTTTGATTCTTTCAGGTTTGAATTCGATGGTCGGCTATTTAACGGTTTCGAACTGATCACAGGAAGCTATATTTATTACGGCTCGTGTTCTTTTACTAGTCGGAGACGGCGAATCTTTCCAAATAATGCTTGTGGATTCTGGAAGAGCCGATGAAACTAGTGGTGTGGAGTAGGTTGCACCCTACAGTCTTCTTCGTTAGTTCAAAATCGAGGTTAACCTTAGGATAATTAGTGAAGGAAAGATTTCCAAGATATGTTCTGTAATCTGTATTGGCAACAATGCATCAAGCTCCACTCAAACACGGCCCTTCCCAGCCTAAGTGTGGTGACAGACAGCAGGAGTTGGGGGAATTCGGATCGTGACCAATGGAATTAAGTGGGTTGACGTGAAAACCCCGTGGCTTGAGTAAATTTCAATGCTTATCGGTGATCCCTCGTGGCGGTGAGCATGCATCTCGATAATGGACGGTGGCAGATAGCCTATTATGTTAACTGTCCAAAGGAGGAAGCAACTCCGAAGAATTCACTGTTGACAAGCATCAGGAGGAGCGGATCGTAAAATGTTAATTAATTCACCGGAGCACGACGAAGGAAACAGGAATCTGAGACCTAGGAAGACTGTGAACATGAGTTGAGTTAACATAAGGAACTCGGAAATATCCTGATGCTGAGCTCCCAGCTAACTGGTGCTCTGGAGGGATACCATCATGGCTGTCCTGAATCTTGAGAACATTTTGGACAAGAGGCTGTCACGGCGTGCATCACGATGTCCACCAAGTTGTAGATTGTTCCTGATATTGGCTTCCTAACAGGCCCGGAAGACCGACAACTATCTAAAGAATTTGACCAAAGTACGCAGTTGACGAAATTTTGAGCTCATGATATTGCAAGGAGGTATTTGGTGTTATAAGATAACTTCGACTCTAGCCGTTATGATGGTTGGTGCGATTAATTTAGACGTGCTTGTGTTCCCACTTTCTCGTTTTGTACCTTTCCTATGGGATAAGCTCTTACGATTGTACCTCCAAGAAGACTGGTTTCAAAAGTGTAGTTATAAGCCACCCGATATAATTCACACTCAGGATAATTAAATACCAGGCACTCCTCTTGCACCTCTCCCGGTAGGGCCGGAACAACATGTCGTCGAGAACTGGTGCATTCGAAGTAGCATAACAGTGCAACCATGAGATCTGAAGTAAATTGTGGATCAGAGAGGTACGAAGATGAGCGTCAACTTGAAGAGCCAGAAGCAGGCTTCAGGGCCGATATTCCATTTCCACGTGATCGATGCTGGCAAAAAATCTGATTCCCGCGTTGTCTCCGTTGCTCGCGCTCGCGTCGTCGTCGTCGTCCACGTCGTGCTCACTGTCTTGTAAATATTCACTGTTTTTTTTTACAGGATTTAAATGGCGTTTAAAAACACTCTCTCCATCGGGCTCAGAATGGGATCTGTTAGGCTGGTTGGAAGAAGGCAAGCGTAAAATATCTGATGGTTAGGCTGTTCCAACTGACGAATCTGAGTGAATACAGAACACCTATATGCCGTTATAATGCGCGCCCATTTTCTTCATTGCTTTCTCCATTGGTATGATAATCTATTAGATTGGACGAAACGAAGCTTATAAAATTTATGATGATAGCAACCTACGGTGCGGAATAGCACACTACGGCTCCTGGTCGCGACGCGTGGTATTTCGAACGACTCTACTTCAGCAATACCCTCAACCTCTGAACTCACCGACCCCGCTGTCTCTTCCAACGCCCTCTCATCAACCTCCGACCTCGCGACTACTGCAGGCTCCGCCATTGCACCACTTCAGCATGGCGATATGGCCTCCTTAGGCCTCACAGGCTGGACACCAGCAGGTATCATCCGTTGGTCCTTCGAGCTCATCAACGTCACCACCCACCTGCCATGGTTCCACACTATCGTCCTCGGTTGCGCATTCTGGAAGCTCGTCACACTCCCCTTGAACGTTATTGGCCTGCGTAACTCGATGCGCATGCTGCCTATCCAAGCGGAAGTTCAGAAAATCCAAGGGGTCGTGGCTGAGGCGCGGAAGACGGGTGATATTGCTTTGATGCAAAAGCAGAGCGCGGTGATGAAGGAATTGTATGCTAAGGCTGGCGTGTCAGGCTTTGGTATGATGGCACCGCTGTTGCAGCTCCCGGTAACACTGGGTCTGTTCTTTGGTGTGAGGAAGATGTGTGAGCTACCTTTGGCGCAGTTAGCATGGAGTGGATTCGAATATCTGCCCAATCTCACTGAGCCAAGTTGGGCAATCGCAGCAATCTTCACAGCTGCTGTGAACTTGCAGATCCATGTAGGTGTTCCTGTCAAAATCTTCCTTTTCTTAGTTAACATCTCTTAACTCCTAGATCGGAAAATATGAACTCAACTTACGCGACCGTCCAAGCTCAGGACATTTGATGAATCTCATCCACGCAATGTCCACAATGGGTTTCTTCGTGGCTGGATTCTGGCCGTCGGGGCTCGTTCTGGCGCTTACCACCACCTCCCTCTTTACTTCTATACAATCCCTCCTTCTTCGCGTCCCAGCTGTGAGGAGACTATTTGCAATCCCTTCATTGACCAAGGAAGAGCGCGGGCGCCCACCTACGCCTTTTGAATCAATAAAGTACGCAAAGGACATGCTTGAGGACACGAAGCGGTTGAACGGGCTGTAAGCCTGTTGGGATGTTGTTTTATTCATGAGCAGGATGGATGGAGAGACGGGTTTAACACGCAAACATTACGAGCACGTACGATAAGTACGCTAATTATTTCAAAATAAACCCTCACTCATTGGAATCTTTGGATTGATATTCCTGCATGAGACCATGGATTGAAAGAGAAATAAACAAAATACTATATGTATGTACACAAACTAGAGTAAGTATGCAAGGGACAATACGTCTAATACCGCCTAGCTAACAAACCGTTAGCGATCCATCCTGTGTGCTAGAATCTTTCACATCACCTCCCCTCCCCACCCGCACTCGGACTTCTAAGTATGGGGCTCGCTAGCCCCCGTTCCGTCCGACTCGCATCTCTCACATCCTGCATTCGACTCGCCACAGGCCCCATCCCAAGTTCGAGCTCCTGCCCCTCTTCATCTTCGCTTTCCCCGGGACTCGCCACGAGGACTCCCGATGTCCGACGCTCTGCGCGCCGAGCGTGGAACGTTCGACTCGCAGTTGCGTTCGAGAATAAGGGCAGTAAATACCGCTCGTCGAGTGCCTGGAACCACTTCCCCTCTTCCCCGATCGAGGCCGTCGACGAGGTCGGTGTGTTTGGTTTCGGAGGGTGAGAAGGGCTCATCGGCTCTTGGTGACTAGAACTGGAATGCACATTGGGGCTCGAGGCAGAGCGAGATATTGAGTTCGTGGGACGATGATTACGGGTGTCTTGGGCAGTTGGTGCGAGGGGGAGAACTTCTCCATCTGAGTCGTAAGAGTCAGAAGAAGCGGCTGAGAAGATTGCACCGGTGGGTGAATCCCTCTGCCGTGTGTTCTGAGAGGTCGAATGGTGGTTATAACTGCTTGGATTGGGATTGCTGTAGTGTGTACCAATCCGCCTTGGACCCCTCGAGAACCGATTGGGAGGGATCGCACTGCTCTCGTCATCCTCATACCTCCACCGTCCTCCATTTCCATTCCTGCTACCTCTACGAGTCCATGCAGCAGACCCAATCCCCACTCCCTCATCATCGCTGCTTCCGCCTTCGTCATCCTCGACCCCGGTCTTGATTCCAAGCACTTCTAGCATCCGCGCCGTCGTTCCTCCGAAGATCAGCACCGTCAACACCACGACAATGAGAACAGTTGTCCTCATGACCTGTGCATTGGGACCCTTGAAGCCCGCAGCGAGTGCCACGCCGACTGCGCCCCTCAACCCCGCCCAGAACAGCATCATTTGGTACGAATGAGGGAGCTCCTCTGTTCGTTGACCCTTGGCATGCCTGTGCACAAAGTTGATCGCCTCTGAGAGTGGGAACACCGCTGCATAACGCGTAAACACAACCGCAACAGTAGTGATGATGATGAATACTGGCTTGACATATGAAGTGACGGGTTCGCTAACAGGTGCGCTCGTGAACAAACTCAGCCCAAGATAGATGAATATGAAATTCTCAGAAAGCTGCGCAAGTGTTGAGAAGAGGTATTTGCTTGCTCTCTGCGTGCGCCGCGACATGGTATGGTATGCGTAGTGCTTCATCGTGATTCCGCAAAACAGGAGCGAGACGATTCCGGACATGTGCAGTCCGTTGGAGAAGAAGTAGCAGGTATAGGCGGTGAGTGCGACAAGGCATGACTCGAGGGAGGGGTATAGGGCAAGGGAGGAGTGTTTGAGGACGAGGGAGATGGCGAGGCCGAATGCTACTCCTAGGGCCATGGAGACGGAGAAGGACAGCAAGAAGATCCCAATTCCGTGGAAGATGGAAGATAGGTAGACTTCAGTGCCGTGAAAGTGGGAGAGGGTCCTGTGATGGTGTGCTTTTAGCCTTGTTATTTGATTATAACATGTGAAGATGATACATACTCGTACATGACGATACTGACAGCATCGTTAAGTAAGCTCTCGCCGAAAATGACAGTGTAAAGCTTCGGGTCGACTTTGTACTGATTAAAGATGGCAAGAATAGTGACCGGATCTGTAGCCGAGAGTGTAGAGCCGAATGTCAAGCATTCCAGGAGTGTGAACTCGAGATGTTCGAGACCGAGGAAGGAGTAGATGTAGACGAGGATGCTATTGCCATCTGTCAGCAGGGATTGAGATAAGGGATTCCAACTGGACTCACCCGACGCCAACAGCGGATATGAATGTTCCAAAGAAAGCGAAGGTGAGGATGGAACCGAAGTTGCGGAAGAAGTTTTCCTGTGAGTGAACGTTGGCACTGGTACTCAGATAACTCATGAAGGTACGGACGCACCTGCTTCAACTCATATCCCGAGTTCAGAATAATGGGAGGAAGGAGTAAATTGAAGAATAGAGTGTGTTTAAATGTCTAAACGAAAATGTAGAATAATGAGTTAGATATCCAAGAATAATACGGTGAATGGACGATGCGAGAGGTCCTAGGAAGCGTCAACAAGCCCGAAATGTAGAACAACATGGTAGTCCATCACGACGGACAAGTGTAAGAAGAGTTTAAATTCAAATAATGGCTATTAACCAGATTCCAAGCGCGACTAAAGCAGCCAGCTCAATTCCGAAGCGCGGATACATCAAACCCAAGATTCAAGCCCAATGAACGACGCGTCCTGAATCTTGCACGTCCCACTTCACCCAGACACTCCAAAGGAATGCTACTCACCAACATATCCCTGATAATGCTCCCCGGTGCAATCCTAACAATGAGCCCAACCGCCATGCCCGCGAATATACTGACGAGCGTCTCATGTACTGCGCGGATCTTCTTGATTTGCAGGTAGTACGAGGTCCACAGAGAGAGGATCAGCAGAACACAGACAAGGAAGAGAGACCAGGATGAGTAGTACTCCTCTTCGTCCGGGAGAGGGATGGCTGTCGTCGACGCTGCAGCTGCAAGGATGTCACCAGCTGGTGTAGGGAGGGATAAGTGAAGAGGCATGCTAACTGTCTGCCGGGCAGCAAGTAGAGAAAGGGGGACAGCGGGAAAGGGACCCTAAACGCGATCAGGCCGTCGTGGAGGATGTGAACGGTGATGGCGACGAGCAAAAGGCTGCGTGCGCTGTTGTTGGCGATGAGCTTGGTGTCACAGATTCACGCAAGCTGACCGTTCTCGAATTGGGGGAACATATGTGGATTACGTAATGCGCTAAATTTAGTTGTGCCAACGCGTCTACCCTCAAATGATTTCGTGCATATTTGGCGAAGATAAGAATTTCTTTCAATTCTTTATAGTATTAGTCTAACTACCCAACACATAATATCCCATAAATAAATATTTCAAGTTACCGCCTCTGAAGGTGTGCTTTCTTCTCGCTAGGTTTGGTGACCTTCCTGCTGTTGGACGAGAATGTTTTATTGAAGTTGCGCCAAAGTGTTGCAACAAAGCCCTTCTGAGAAGAATGACGTTTTGCCTTGGAGCCAATGATGGCGTTCTTGACAGCCTTCATCGTATCCAATGGACTTGGTCCAACCGTCATTGACTTAGGCAAAGTTGGGATGTCCAGGCGGGCGCGTATAGCGGGGAGACGGAGGACCCAAGTCTGTATCGCAGTGAGTAGAGCGGTGACGGTAATACCAAGTGTAAGACCCTGAAGAAGAGATGTGTTAAAGGGCATGGAAAGTGATAATCAGAACCTACCGATGGCCAGTACATAGAATACCAGCCTCCCAAGAGAGATAAGAGGGGCATTGCGTTCATGAAGTGAGCAGCAAATGGTCGATCGCGTACGTTCTGGTCGCCTCTACTTGCCTAGAATGACGCTATCAGCTACGCTCATAATGAAAGTGCAAGTAACCTACCCATATTTGTGCATTCACTGCAGCAGTGAACAGTATACTCAATGCTAACGGTGTCGTCTGCGTAAGATCTGGCAAGAAGCTAACTCCACTATTCGTCCATTGTGCCAACGGCAGATCACCCATCTTCTTCAACCCAAAGAACAGACCAAGCGTAATAGGCAGTTGCACCAATGGCAACAGCCCAGCCAACGGATTAATTCCCGCTTTGTCGTTCAACGCCTTAATTTTAATATTGATGCGCTGCATCTCCAATTTACTGAAATCCTTCTTCGAACGCAGCGCCTTCATCTCGTCCTGCAGCGGCTGGAGCTCCTTTTGGATGAAATTCATACGTGTCGTTGTTTTCAACGCGATGATGTTAATTGGGAGAATGATGAGCTTCCAGAAGGCCGTTCCAAGGACGATGGTGTGGAACCATGGGAGGTGAGTAGTGACGTTGATGATTTCAAGAGACCAGCGGATGATTCCTGCTGGTGTCCATGACGTAAGCCCAAGAGCACCTAGGTCGCCATAGTGTAGTTGGGGGATAGAGGAGGCAGGGGTGGCGAGGGAGGTAACAATGTCAGAAACGGGTGTTGCGTCGGCTATTTCTGCTGGTATTGGTGGGGCTGCTGGGGTAGATGCTGAGGCTTTGACTGGGGGTGTTGACGCGTCGACCGGGGGTGTTGGAGGTATTGTTGGCGCTTCGGGTGTAGATTTACTTGAAATAGTACGCGTCAAAAGCAGTGGTCTAAGTGTGCTATTCCTCGGCTGTGACGCCGATGCCTGCCGACCATAAGTTCTCCATAAATCGCGCAGGACGAAGTCAAAGACGGTTTGTACACACCACTGGAGCGAGTAATGAAGAAAAAGAGCGTAAATTATAACAGCATATAGGTGCCCTATATTCCATTCATCCAGATATAAGTCCATATGCTAACACGAATCAGAACCGTCACGCACCTCCGTCCTATTATCCTCCTAGATCCTGTTCTCAGCCTCATGGAAAGTGTGCTAGCAAAAGCCATTTTGAACCCCGATCAGCACCGTGGGTGTAGTGGGTTCAGGAGAGAGGAATGCCTTCGCCGCTGGGTCGACGGTGAACGCGAGCAAGTGACAACCTGACCAAATTTCGTCTAAAATCGGTCACGTGCGATTTCTCGGAATGCCGCGCCGGTGCGCGTCTCCCTACTTGTCTTCAGCCACCATACTTCGACGCCTAAAACAGATGCCTGCAGCCAGCGCCTGCTACTGCTGTACTAAACACCAAATTGAATCCAGCTGGCTGAAAGTCAGCAGTGCTATTCAAACTTATCTTCTTTTTATTCTGGGTATTTTTCTCCTACATGTTCAACGACTCTCACCATTTTTCCATCAGTGGTGGTACATTTTCGAACATCCAGGTGGATACTACTGTTGATAAGTCTGCTAAAAGTGAGCCAAATGGTGATATGGCTCGAAAATTGGCTTTGCTAACAGTGACGAATCCCGAAGACTTACGTATACTTCAGCAAGCGACAGCGCCTGGAGCGAGTCACGACTCTGCTGAGCGATATCCGCCACCTAAATGCCATCCAAAGACTCGGGAAGCTATTCTCAACACAATTCTGTCATGGACTGAGAACTATCGCCGGCCATCTAGCGTGTTGTGGCTTTATGGACCCGCAGGTGCTGGTAAATCGGCAATAGCCCAAACCGCTGCAGAAATCTGCCGGGATAAGAAGTGGCTGGCAGCCAGCTTCTTCTTCTCGCGCTCTTCCAAGGATCGTAACACTGAGCATCATCTCGTGGCAACTCTTGCATACCAGTTAGCTATCGCGATTCCAGAAGCTAAGGACGTTATCCTGAAAGTTGTGGAAGAAGACCCTTCCATATTTTTCAAATCTGTAGAAGTGCAGGCAAAAGAATTACTCTTAAGCCCCATTTCCAAAGCATATCACGGGGCTGATCCAAAGAAATGGCCCAAACTCGTCATTATTGATGGTCTAGACGAGTGTACAGGCCACGAGATGCAGTGTCGCATTTTGCGTATCATCTACGAAGTTCTGAGCAAGGACTTCCCCTTTTGTGTTCTGGTTTGCAGCCGACCAGAGCCTGTTATCCGGGACGAATTTCTGGCGAGCGAGCTTGGTGAAATCACTCAGAAATTAGCCCTTGACGACTCGTATCAAGCACGAGCAGACATATTCGTGTTCTTGAGCTCTGGATTTGACAAAATCCACGATAAACACCAACGTCTTGGAACGATGACGCATGTTTCCAAACCTTGGCCTCCTATTCACACCATAGATGCATTGGTTTTCAAATCTTCTGGTCACTTCATCTATGCAGCCACAGTACTCAAATTTGTCGACAACCCCCGTCAGCACCCCATCCGTAGACTCGATATCATTATGGGAATCAGCAGTCCTAGCAAGAATTCGGAATCTCCGTTTTCCGATATTGATCTGCTTTACAAACAGGTGCTCATGTCAGTCAATGATCGAGAAACACTAATGTGCATTATATCTGCTATGCTCTGCCTCAAAACAGCCGAAATTTCGTTCATCGAGAAACTATTAGGCTTATTCCCGGGCGAAATACATGCGTTGTGTGCCGATGTACATTCTATCATCTTCGTTCCAGACCCAACAGATACCTCGATTAAAAACCCTACACTAACTTTTCACCACGCCTCGTTTTCTGAATTTTTGGTGGATGAACGCCGCTCTGGCGAGTTCTTTATCAATTTGGAAGAGAAACACCGCGAGTTGGCAAGCAGTTTTCTGGATATTTTGAAGTTTGGTTTAAGTCATCATATTGTTTCCGGTTTCAATGGTGAGTACGAAGCTATATTATTTTCTAATGAATCTCACCACTGCGAATGAATAGTAACCACTGATCCTCTGGCTTGGTATGCATGGAGCCACTGGCAGCATCATTTTATCCAGTCCCCAAAGACTGTAGAAACGGCCGGTATTCTAGCGCCAGATACTGTTGTTAGCTGGGTAAGAAGTGTCTGCGCCGCGGATGCGAAATCTTTGAATACATGGTCATCTTTCCGTATTGAATCCGCAGTGAAACATCTCGATCACTTTCAAACACTCATCGTCTGGCTGAAGACAACTGTGAGTCATTCCTGTATGAATTTTGGATCTTTCTCTGATATAAAGAGAATAGACAACTCCACCTGACGTCATGCAGTCCATACAACGTTATTTTCAGCATACCATATGCCAGCAATTCCATAGCGCCATCTCCACCATTCCGGAACCCAGCAGAAAGAACTTACTGTGGGCACTGGCAGTTATCAGTTGCGAGTCGAATGACCGCACTGGGTACAATGAGCAAGGTAATCTATTTTCTGCTCTGGGGAAACCCTACAGACGTGCGTATGACAAGAATATATTCAAGCTACAATTATTCCGTAACTTTATGTCGAATTCGAAACTCGCTGGAGAATACCACATCAGCAGCACTATTCATAACAATGTTGCACTTTCGCTTTCTAACTACTTTATTACCCAGCTCTCTGATGAGAACTCGGGCTACTTCGAAGCTATACAATAGTGCGTGTTACGATATTCGAACCAATTTAAATCTGACCTGATAACGAGAAGTGGGATGACGCTGGGGTACGGAACCCTCAGTCTTACTGCGTCTGAGAAAATAAACAAGCAGAAAGAATGTATATGTCACATATTTTTGGAAGAGCTTGCTAGAGCTTCGATCACAGAAGACCTCGTGGAGTCCGTGAAGTTACTTTTGGGTTATTGGAAGAACACACTTGATTCGCATGGACGTTTGAGCGGAATAGAACAAATTTCTCTGTGGTTGAAGGCAAGTCTTTTTTCTTTTACCACAGCATCAACAGACTCTGCGCTAATGAACGATTCCTTAGAGCGCGGATAATACCACCAAGTAGTCAGGGGCTATAAGAGTGAGAACTTATCATAGCAGCGATGTTCAACGGGAGCGGAAAGAAGTTCTGAAGAAGAAATGCTGGAAGATTGCAATCTATTAGGCTTTGATGCGGAACCAAACCACTCGATCGGCATAACCTTCTGAATATGCGCTACAGCTAGTATGAGAGTACGGATGACACCACCAGGTGATCAAGGTCTGCAAGGATAAGAGCTGAGATACTCTGAGCAAACACGGACGAGAGCGGGACAGTTTAAATAAGTAAAACGGCTTGTTAGTAAATCGATAAAATATGTCAATGACAAAAGATATGCCCTTGCTGCGGAATCAAACGGCGGGACCAGCATAGCTCGCTTCAGCGCCGCGTTACGATCATATGAGTGCGAGCAATGCCGCCAGGTAATGGAGGCCTGCGAGAGTATTGGAAGAGGCTATAATGAGAGTTGTGAACGTAAATTCGAATAGCTGCATTTCAGACTGGGAACATGAAAAACAATGAACAAAAGCATTGAACTAACGATCCGATGTTTGATTTCATCTCAAAAAAGCAAAAGCACCCCATCAGCCTACTCCCTGGCTGGGAGTCGAACCCAGCTTTCGCGCGCACCTGATATCGGTCCAATTACTTTACATGACAGGCGCGTGTACTAACCGATATACTACCAGGGATTGTGATTCAACCGCCTGGCGCTAAACACACCGGAGAAAAAGATGCGTATTCAGAAAGGTCCCATTCACGAGAAACCTCGGACGTTTGCCAAGCATATTATTAGGAGACCAGGACTGGAAACCCGCTTTCTCGAATGCAGCACGGTAGTAGGAAGGAATGCAGAGCAGGTGATCAAGATCTGATGCTAGAGGGGTGGTCCATTCCAGAATAACAGATCCTTATACCATAGCGAGATAAACCCGGTGTATAGCGGCGCAGATAGGAGTTTTTTTGTTTTTGTTTTCAGTAAGCTTAGTAGAGCCCAATGAGCATACAGAACGGGGGTGAGATGAGAGCTTGAGAAGACCGGCAGGTTCGGGAGCAGGGCACGAGCCGGGAGCGCACAGACCATGTGACTTGTTGGGTGGCGTGGGAAATGTTGGAAATGTTGATGACTTGTCAGGTCACAGGGTTTGTGATCACGACAGTCGTGACCTTCACGTCCCCCCCACTCGCTCGCCCAGATCCCCTCCTCCTCCCGCCCCCCCTAGGCGCAGAGCTCACGGCCCCTGCCGCTACATATCCCCTCACACATCCAGCAGCGCTTTTTGCAATTACCAGCACTGCCTGAGACACTCCACGATTTTTTCTGATTTATTTTCGACCCTTCGACCAGCCCCCACGCCCACCAAACCGCTCTACGCCCAACCACCGTATATTCTGCTCATCGTCCAAGGGCAATATAGAACGTAATCACCGTATCATTTGACGTAACGTCACAGAAACCCAACGACCTCGCCCATACTATCCCTTAGCGCCCACACACAATGGCTCCAGCAACCCCAGCCGCCCAAGATGCTGCCCTTGCCCAGCAGGCACCCCAGCAACCATCGCAAGCACCAACCGCCCTCCCGCCCAATCTCAATGGCGTCGACCTCTCGCATGTCCATCTCGCCAACCTCGATCAAAACCAGATCATGCAGCTTCTTCGAAACCTTCCCGTCTTTAGCAAACCCGTGAGTGTTTGAGATTTCTGTTGGTTGTTCTTGTGGTGGTGTGGGTGTTCATCGCTTAGACGGTCGGGGGGAGTGAAAGTCGTCCCGGCGTATGCATGCAAAGCGCATGAAGTGCGTTAATTAACTACACGTGACCGTCACCGTTCGCGACCTCAGGCACGAGCGCGTTTCATGACAGTCACGGGAGAGGGGACAGGGCGTCGGTCATCCGCCGCTATTCAACCGACTTTATATTCCGTGTTCGACTTGGTACTGACTACTGTTTCCAGCAACTTGAATCCAAGGAGGATGCAGCCCAGACGCTCTCCAATCTCTCCCAGCAGTCTGCGTTCCAACTCCCCGTGCATTATGGCGCTACACCCGCTGGAGGCGCCAGTGGGCTGCCAGGGATCAACGACCCCGGCCCATCGTCGCACCCTCGTGGCCCTCCCAATCTTGGCCAGCTAAGTGCGGTTGCGATGCAAGCTGCTCCCGCATCGAGATCCGAGGGCCAGCAGCAGGATCAACAACAACAGCAGCAGCAACAACAACAACAAGACCAAGAAGCCAATAATGAGATGAAAGAAGCGTCGCCGTCTGCTTCGACCGGTGCCCCTACGAGCAGCGGTGGTCGGGCACGAGGTGGACGCAGCGCGGCTATGGGTAGCGACGAATGGAGTCGGCAGCGCAAAGATAATCATGTATGTCACCTTTCCCCTCCTTTCCACCTACTTAAATACTAACCCCTCGCACAGAAAGAAGTCGAACGCCGGCGCCGCGGGAACATTAACGAAGGGATCAATGAACTTGGGCGAATCGTGCCCAACGGGTCGGGTGAAAAAGCCAAAGGCGCCATCCTAAGCCGCGCTGTGCAGTACATCCATCACCTCAAAGAGAACGAGGCGCGAAATATCGAGAAGTGGACACTGGAGAAGCTTTTGATGGACCAGGCGATGGGGGATCTGCAGGCGCAGCTGGAGGAGGTGAAGAGGATGTGGGAGGAGGAGAGGATGGCGAGGCAAAGGTTGGATAATGAGTTGGAGGCCATTAGGGGGGTGCAGGGCCAGGGCCAGGGGAAGGAGGAGAGTAATAAGAGACGGAGCGAGGAGGGGGATAAGGAGGAGGAGAGGGATGGGAAGAGGCAGAGGACGGAGTAGGTGCTGTATGCTGCGCTATTTCTGTCTTTCTTTTTGGACTCCTTTTTGACGATGTTGTTTGATGATGATGATGATGAACCACTGCTGTGTATCCTACCCATGTATCCCTCTCCGTCTCCTCCGTTCTCGCTTCTGCCCTCTCTTCTCTGCTGCCTGCCCTCTCCGCCTACCTGCCCCTCTACTTCTCTGCTTTACGTACGCTTCTCCAGCCCTTCAGTTGCCGCTGATGTATCTTGTTTTACTATCTTTCCTCTCAGCGTATCTGTACTAGTTTCGTCTTGTCTCCTTTTACTTATTATCTTGGTCTGCTCAGTAGCTGTACGTCGGTGAAATTGAATGTGTTTCTCCGCATTGTTGTTCTGAGAGTTGTGTGTTGAAAACTTCGAGATGTTATTATACATGAAGTTTGTTCAGGAAGTGAACGCTAGATCGATGATTGGATTGGTATTGACAATTAGAAAACACAAACAACCATTGTATTTCTATACCCAAAATCACGAACGCTTGTCTGCCCAAAATCTAATTATCGCTGCTTGAACTCCCTCTTCCTCCAGAACACCCCAGCACCTTCAACAAACCCAGAAATACTGTCCGGGATCCCTATTTCCAAAATGAGTTGCCTTGGGGGGTGATCATCGCCCCAGTTGTGACGTCAGAGCTGCTATTCGGCGATCTTGATTCATGTCTGGCGATTGGATTTACGAAGATCCTGTCGTCTATGGTTACAAATCCAACCATCGCGGACTGTGGAATTGTCGAAGCTGTTGTACCTGGGAGCATAACATACACAAAGGTTCCATAGCATCGCGCTGGTTTCAGGTTGGGTTATTTTGATTGTTTCTCGCCTGCTGCAAGTTCAAGTTGTTATTGATTATTAAACCCTCCTCGATGATGGTAAATGTAGAGGAACTACAGGCCGACTGTAGGACTGGAGAGCCTGGTTGATACCCGCGAAGGTTCAGAGCCGCCGGTGAGTTCGGCCTTCTAAGATTTGTTGATGAGTCGGGAATCGACAGCTGGCTTGCACCACGAAGAGATCCTATGGAGATCGTCGTTCTTCGACTGTCCACGATGACGGAGAGAATGAATACTGCGAGCTCCACGACTTGCCAGCTCGCCTACCAGCCGTGGAGTCCTCTTGCGGTGCATGGTGGAGCCACTGAACACTCTCAACGATAGGATACGCTCTATACCACTTATCTTCCCCATGTCATCCTGGACATCCTGCATTCCCCTACTGGAATTCTAGAATTTACAGAGGTGCGCCTTGTCGCCATCGAGTGACTTTGGAAAACCGTCGAATTCAGGTCTTAAATAGACCGTAAGTACCCATTTCACATAGTATCATTCAAGACTGAACCTCACCAGTCCTTGCAGCATGACCCTCGAAAATTCGAGAACGTTCGGGGGTCTACAGCCCTCGTTAAATAGTTTAATTGACGTTTGCTGTGTTGCTACACGATGTGAAGCAACAAATGTCCTCGCTGAAGTTCGGGAGACCATGCATCTAGAATTCAGATGCACTATCATATAGGGCCTGGACGGTGAGGTACAGGTATTGGTGCCTTGAATGGCCTGCTTGAAGCTCTAGGTCCAGAGGAGCTAAGACGACTTATAAAGCTATAAATAAAGCTATAATTCGTCGACCAGCGAATGAAGGCCTTGTGAGTGGGCACACGCAAGATTGAGCTGCCAGTCGCCACAGTTCGTAGACGCCGTTGACGAGACGTAGGTGAACAAGAAGATCGATACGCTTCAAGGATTAAGGCTTCCCGGTTGGCAGCTATATTGTTGAAAGTCATCCTGGAGCTGAGCAGAGCGAGTGTTAAGCTCAAAGATACCCCGCAGTACGTGCTGACGCTGGCCTAGTGGTGAGTGCGGCTCGACTGATTGCGCTCGGACTAATACTCACCCCCAGTGATCTTCTAACTGCACCATCTCCCAATTAGTTGCCTACGTTCACGACAGGAAGGTAGCCGGGTCAATACTACTCCACAAGAACAAGGAAGCCCGTCGACGGGTTTGAGACTGCAAGACGATTCCAGCTCAAAGCTCGTGTTGTCGTAAGCCTATTTTTGTTGGCTATTTTTTTTGCTGCGCGCTAATGGTTTTCGGGCTGGTCGATACCTTCAGCAGCATCTGCTCGCGTACGGGTAGACAATCCATTGTATGCAGCAATACGCCTAGAGGTAGGATGTAGAGATGAAAGACCAAGTTGCTTGCGGTTCCGCATCCAGTAAGGCGCTCTGCATTCTGATGGGGCCGAAGTTTGAACGGGCAGTTATCAGTCATCTTTGCTAATAGCTGCCGATATCTCAAGTCGAACTATTGGTACTTCAGATTATCGTTCACAGGGAATTCTACATTTCCAATGATTCAGCATCAAGCCCCATAGTCTCTGGAACTCGCAATATTGGCGAGCTTTCCAATTCTGCCTCCAGATTGTCGCTTGCCCAAAAAGTCCACAGCTCCCGCAAGAATACGATCAGGTATAGAACCTATAGAACGTATGTCATCCATTGTCTAGGCCTGCGGACCCGTGATTATTGAACTAATAATTCTAGACTGGTCCGTCGCTCCACGTAACTTAGCAGCTGTTTACCTTCCTGGGGTAGTCTAAAAAATGTGGCAAGATTGGTCGCCGCCAATGTCACAAGCACAGCGACGTGCACCACCGTCCTGGAAAGCACCCTTTTCGAAGCTTAACCTGCCTTACTTTTTTCCAAGGACCAATGATGAGCTTGTTTCATAACAATGTCGCCGCTTCCCCTGCACTTTCCTTCCCGAGAATCACATCGGTGGGCTTAGGTAGGCGTGTGCGGCCAGCCGCTCCTCGCAAACACCGGTTACTCCTCCGTAAACATCGCCTTTTCGTCTGGCCACACTATTCATCTTCAACGTTTATTGAAGAAGCTGGATTCAGCGATGTTCAATTCACTCAGAATCCAATTTTGGTGAGCGTCGACTCCTCTTTTACCCGCTTTAGAATAACGACGACATTTTGACGGGTAACAAACTTTTGCAATTGAATAAGGGATGTTCCTCCCGAATGTCATACTCACGACCTTCATGCCCGCTCCGCAGTACCCATTTCTAGGACTGAATCGATATCTTGGCCAAGAATAACCATCCCTTCAAGGTATGCCTATATCGAGCCAATCTCTGTATTTCTCCTGCCAGTATACGCCCTCGAAGTCCCAGGCGCGAGTTCAGACCGCGGTGACATGGAAGAAAGGACAAATTCCTTTGTTTTATCGAACGAGAGCCATGCTCCTGGGACCGACTGGCAAGTCTGGTACTTTCCTTCATGAACTTTTTTTTTTCACATCTAACACGAGTCTTTTTGAAGTATTCCTTCTAGCCCGAAATCCCTAACGCTCACCATGCGAGTCGGAGATGGTTTAGGTTCTTTCATATTTGATCGAAGAATTCATCAGGTAAAATTCCATATGGTCAAAATTATACTTGTATGCTTACCACCGTCATTTTCTCATTTCCGATACAGAGAAAGAATGTCCATTGAATATTCACGGCAGCATCTGAAACGCGAACTTTGGAATATCCCTGAGATCCATCCCTCAAAATCATTTGCCGCCGAGCGACTCGTTTTATTTCTACACGACTGGCCACTGGTCATCTGGTAAGCTTCCGGCAGCGCTCTAACGGACGGGATATTCTTCTATTCAACCAGCAACTGCTCTAAGCGCCACAAATTTGAGGTTAAACGAGCGTGTTCCGAAGTCCTTCATCGCCTCAACTCACAACGAATACATGCTTTATTTCTGACCTATACTTAGATCTGCGTCTAGCGCGTGGCAGTATATCTCCCGGTGAAAGCGTCATGTTACAGGTAAGGTTTTCACCGTCATATAAGTGTCAGGGCTATTCGGTTCGTTGGTGATGTCACGGCTCCTGTTTTCCACGGACAATGATTTGTCTCAGGAGCTTATCCAGGTGTCTGAGTACATTAAGCTTGAAAATTTCTCAACATTTCGCGATACTCGGGCGCACGTCATGTCGTTAAAATATCCGCGCTGTCCTTTTCGGTCGTTTCAATGGCTTGGTGGATTAAATGATATTGCGATCTGGACTCGAGAATCTCTTCTGGATGCTCGTTTACTGTGGAATCATAGCCGACGGCTGGCCTTACTCTCGTAAAGTGGATCCCGTCGAATCCGTCCCCATATCCTCCCATGGAAGCTGGCCGCTCCGGAGAACTTACATGATGATCAAAGGCGATTTATTTTATTTTGTTCTGGCAAAGATTATTAATGATATTTTGTTCCATTCTTCATAGAATCTGTGGCATCTCGCCCAAGAACCATTCCTCCGGGTAGGATATCAATCGGACACCCCCAACAGGATATTATACCCTTGCTCGCTCGCGTCTCTTTCTTTCGTTAGCTGTTTGTATACACACGTTCGAGTACTCATTAGGAAATGAATCGACATCTGCAGCTCTTAGCTATATGCGTTCTTTAACTCCCCGAGGACGCAGCGCTGTCCGCCTTGACTCCAGACAATCACATCGTTAAAGCTATTAGAATTCCTATTAGGATCTGAAAGGGATCCCCGAGAAGGCCGGGACCACTATACCACTCCAAGCTCCACAAACAAAGTCATGATTGAGATAGCTACGGCCTCACCAAACAACTTACTTCATTTCTTCCTGGAGTTGAAGCGTTATAAAGAAGGATATCTTGTGGGCTGTGTATGGGGACTCTAACTTCGATCACATCTTTCACAAGTTCATTTCTGGAATTTAATTTATCAATCAAATGTAGAATTAACTTAAATTTCCACTGATTTTCCACTTCTGTTTGCGCTACGCTCAGTTATGTCCGATTCGTGCTTGTAATTTTCCGAAAATCTACTATGTCTTCCTATCTCCGGCCCTATTGAGCAAGAAGGTGTATGTTTTCTGTCACTACATATCAATCGGACTCATTATCTTTGTACCCTATTTTTCAAATTTTAGATCTTTACGTCCGCCAGGGAATTGTAGATCTCAAAAAATAAATCGGGATCACATTAATTTACTGAATGTCGCCGCGTTCTCTCTATTTCACAGTCCTTCCACACTATCAGGGTGGTGGGAGTCCCGATCCAAGCGTGTATTGGTATTTCTCTTCATTAAAGTCTTACTCAGAATTATGTACAAGCTATACGGCGGAATAACCACCTTACTGCTTCAATCGCTCCAGTTTCGTATTAGGTCGTAGGCGATATTAGTTTCTCGTGGAGTGCATACGCCATTACTCTGGGGATCAACTTTTTGGATTTCATGCTGTTGCCCAGCACCTTTACATAAATACAGTTTACAGCACCGATTTGGCACCGATGGATTGTAATAACTGCAAGTCATCACCTGACAACAACAAAACAGCCAGCATTAACCCGCGAAGCTTAATGGACTTTCCCCAATTCCGTAATGTGCTCCTGATCGACGGCCTGCGGCAGAAGCACTCACATTATGCATGGCTCCTGGGATCATGATCGAGTCGATCAGGGTTGCAGATATGAAGTGCTTCCGCAAACGCGCTGTACATTGACGAGTCACTTCCCATCGCCATCGCCATTCGATTCCTTGCCTGCTTCTCATAAAACCATGACCCTAAATATTTTATGTGCAGCACGAACCGCCGAACCTCTGCCGCCGAGACGAGAACCTATCATGATTGTTTCCCATTTTCATCGCTGAACGTGCAGACTCGAATGTCCCGTTGAACCCTGAAAAACCAACGTGGCAGTTGTAAATGAAAATGATAAGCGTGTCATTAACATGTTCCTTACCTTGCTAGTATAGGTGGTTTCTAAAAATATATTGGGAATTGGCAACTTGGAATAATGGATAGGCCCCAGTCGTAAAGGGCCTATCAACGATATGTTGTTAGAGAATAGTAAAAAAAAATGATTTAAACGTTATCGTAAAGCTAGACACACGATATCGTACTGGTTTGCTAGATAACCCTTCATTTAGTAAAGAGCACTACACCTTTTTTTCGAATTCATGACACACAATCGTGTAGCTGCGCAGCCAGGAGTTCACCTACAAACTCAAATTTTCGAGTAGTACACCTATTAGTATGAGAAGTCAGCATATAAAAGACTAGGTCTATTAACGATCGGAAGTACGCACCACTAACATAGAGTCGAACCCATATTAAGAGATGGTAATGGAAAGACTATGGTATATCCCAGAGCATCGGTCACCTTAGGAAAACTCTGGTACCCTCCTGAGAATGTTTGACGAGAGAAGACTGAATATGACCCGGCTGCTCCGATAGGATGGTCTACATGCATCAACAGGAGCATGAATGAATGTCGTCCTCACAAGGAAATTCACCCCAAGCCACCAATGAAATGCCACTCTATGACGTTTCAGACCTCATTTCTTATGTCAATAGTGGGAAGATAAAAGGTATTCAGAAGAGTTGTCCGGCTCCAGCCATGTCCCGGAAGGAGTACCCGAAATTTTAGAAGTCTAGTGGCCATCGCGGCGTCTGAGGCTGAAATTTAATGAATTTCCGTACATCGATCATTGGGCCTTGCAGTACGATTACCGGATGTTTTTGTGAACAGGAGCTGAGACGACAAATGGGGAGCCAAAAGAAGGATTGTAATTATTTTATTAGGTTTCGATCGATGAAGTAGACACAGGCCATCTGTTCTTCGTCACATTGATCAGATGGGCCACCCAACATCCTGAGATGTTCTTCTCGCTGCGAGGCACACGCTTTGTCAGAAGATGGGTGATAATGAAGACATTGCCCCCTTAACGGACCTTCATGGACGGTGTAATGGGACAGCTTCCGCATGTTTTAGCAGGCAGACAAATCGTAAAATACTGAACCATCCTGCCAGTCAATTCGCCTGGTGCAGTCTCAAAGCCGAGTACTTGAATGTTCAAACAGATGAGCACGGTGGCGGGGTAGAATTTATGAGAGGAGTCCAAAAAAAAATAGGTCTGCCGTTGATGAGCCGTTACTTGTTGATGACTACAAATGAAATACCGTAAATAGCAGTGCCGCTCCCTTGTTCAGAAATAATGCTGTGAATATCAATCTGATTTGATAAAAGAAATTGACAGATAAAATGATTTGAAATAGATCGTTAGGAGCAGAAGGATGATGTATGATTATCCTGCTGATGCTTTGGAGCAGACCGAATTGATATTATCAAGGAGCTTCGCGCCTCGCATGTACAGAAATTACTAGGTAAATGCGGAGCTGTGGTAGAAGTTGTAACCACTATATAAAGGGCGGGCAGTTCACGATCTACAGGGCATAGGCGCGCCGTCCGTGCAAGGTAATCATCTCGAAGATGGATCGCAGCACGCCAATCAGGACGAATCACTGTACGTAGACCGTAAGTCAGGAGTCATAAATAGATAGGGCCTATGACTCATAAATTTACATCTCGAACAGATGATACTCCATGAATAACGCTAGTTTTACTCCATTTTAAGCAGCAGACAAACCACCCAAGGTTACCAATGACCAAATCCGATATCTTTGTCAAAACGAATACCCACGTGCTCGATGTTCAAAAGCGGATAAGAGGCGGCGAGTAATGGTATTTTATTTCATCAAATAGCGGACGAAGAGGGCCCGAAGGAAGTTTCGTAGGGTTGCTACAGCGACGTCTCGAAATAGACGTTTCTGTTCGTGTGTTAAAGATCGTCCTACACAGGGACACGACGTCCAGCAATTATACATTCACGCCGGTGTATTTGGCCTTTTGACGTCCGAGACAGGGGGCGCGCGACGGTACTTGTCCGAGTGGTTAAGAGTGTCATTCGGCACACGGGATACCGTCCATCAGAGAACGTCACTGTGCAATATGTGTAGTTATCAATCAGAAGAAGCAGCTTAGACAGATGTTGGGATCGTCTCGGGCAGGGTATTTCTGATATTTAATGTTAGATAACGGCCATAAGCTATCGTTCCACATTCCTACTCTGAAATTCCTGTGCTTGGTAGACTATAAAGGGCAGAACGATGCGGTTGCACAGGTGAATTGCATGGCATCTGTCACTGGAATGATGGCGGATGATGTCAGATCGTCTGAAGATAAACCAAATGCGATGCTCCCAGAATCGAGTGCAGGCTGCAGGCGTTGTATTCGTCATCGTATTCATGATAGTAGGATCATCATCGCCATGCAGAGCTGAGGTGTTCTGGTGACCGATCTGTGCAGTATTCAAAGAAAATTGAGTTGAAGGATATCGTAAAAGCTATTCGAGAGTTGTGAAGAGCCGCTTCTTTTTTTCCAGAGCCAACTTCAGAAACTTGGAAGTAGGACCATCCTTCTTTCTGAAAGTTATACTCGGTGGTCTTTAGCTTTGGCTCGTCTAAAGTATTTTAGAGCAGAGAATTGTATACATTCCCCGAGTCCGCAGAACGCACCAATACAGAGACAGAGGGTAAGACAGTGATCAGGGTCGGCCATTGCGCATACTGTAATCTGTATGTAGTTCGAAATTCGAAATAGATGCATGGGCTTAATTTTCCAGAGATGGTGGCTGGTGGGAGTTGCTGATTGACTGGCGTATTTGACGGGATGATGATCATTAAGCAAAGCTAACCCAAGTTGGCCTGTTTCTTAACACATACCGTTTCAGCAAATTACAACCATCTATCTCCCTGGCTTGCTTAACTCTCCCCTGCACTTCACCCAGACCCGAAACGCCACCACCTACCATGGGTGGTCGGTCGCTGGATGAAGATCCCTTAACATTGGCAATCGCGCCGCCGCCGGACGAGACATTCGAGCAGCGTCAGATACGTGAGGCGGCAGAGGCGGAAGCACGCAAAATAAGCGACGAGATTGACGAGCAGCTCAGACGGGAGAGAGAGGGAGATAAGAAAAAGAAGAAGCCGGTGAAGCTGCTTTTACTTGGTCAGTCCATCTTTGGAGCGTTCGTAGCTCAGTTCAACCCATTCTAAGCTTCTACGTCAACGTGTCTAGGCCAGAGCGAGAGCGGAAAGACCGCAACATTGAAAAGTGCGTATTATACTACGTATTATCTACAGCATTTAGGATGGAATATCTCACAGCTTCATGCAGACTTCCAGCTCACATACGCGCGTAAGGAGTGGACAGAAGAGAGAGCAGCATGGCGTAACGTCATCTTCCTGAACCTCGTACGCAATGTTAACGTGATACTCGAGCACCTTGCTGGCGAAATGTCCGATATACCATTCCAGCCAAACGATGACGACGAGAATGAGCTGACCCCGGCACTTCCACGACCAGCACGCGCTCTACCAAGGCTCAAGTTCAGAGACAAGCACCGAATGCTAAAAGCACGTCTCAGCACGCTGGCAGAAATACAGCAAATTTTGGAAGAGCGTCTCGGTACCGCCTCTACAGAACTGTTGTCAGCATCTGTGAACACCGCTGCGCCATTTGGGGACCCTTCTACCGGACGACGCGCCTTGCAGGAGTTTTCTATCAATTCATCAAACGGTTGGAAGAGTGCATTGGACAAATTCAGGACACTACGTACACCACGGAATGGTGAGCTTGTCAATGGGAATGGTGAACAAGTTGACCAACCTGACCCGGACCGACCACGGAAATGGAATGACTCGGAGGAGGCGATTGCCGACACCATCGCGTCGTGTAGAGACGATATAAAGGAGCTATGGGAGGATCCTATCGTGCAGGAGGTGCTGAATAGACGAAAGGTGCGATTGGAGGATTCACCTGGGTAGTGAGTTTACATGGTTCATGATTTGGTCCCTGGTGCGCATTGCTTACGAGTGCCTTGATAGCTTTATTGGCGATGCAGAGAGGATCGCAGTGAAAACATACCAGCCAACCGACGATGATGTAATTAGGGCACGGCTGCGGACACTAGGTGTACAGGAGTATCGCTTTATATTTGATCACGGTACGTTGTTCCTTTAGCCTTCATGATGTATCGTTTAGTGAACTATAATCTCTTCAGGACGTACCGTAGGGCAGGAGTGGCGACTATACGATGTTGGTGGAACACGAAATAGCGTACGTCGTCTTCCTCCTTACGCGTTGTATGGTTTTTGACGCATTCTATCGCCCAGAGAGGAGCTTGGTATTCCTATTTCGATGATGGTAAGCCTTGTTATTTTTGCGCTCCTGATTGCATTCTGACTCTTCGTTGCAGTTGACGCGATCATCTTTCTTGCGTATGTTCTCAGATCCTATTATCTTGTCAAAGCTAACAACATTTACGTTCGTTGTTCCCCCTGAATAACTAGACCAAGTATGCGTTTATCCTCATATGATTCATGTTTAATCAAATGGCTGACCGCCTGTACACAGTATCACCTTTCGACGAAAAACTGGCTGAGGACCGACGCGTAAATCGGCTCGAAGACAGCTACCTTCTTTGGCGTTCTGTCTGTTCATGTAAACTGCTATCTAGAACGCAGATTATACTTTGTACGTCGTGCTTCCTGCTGAATCTTGGACAATATTGCTTACAACTGCTAACTTTTACAGTCCTGAATAAATGCGATCTGCTACAAGCAAAACTTCAACGTGGAGTTCGGATACGCGATTCGGTACCCAGTTTCGGGGACAGAAAAAATGACTTGCCTACGGCTACGCGATGTATATATACACTCCCCTTTCTCTTCATGACGCATCTCTAACTCTGCTACCGCAATAGACTTCCAACAACACTTCAAAGAAATCGCGCGTCAACACTCACCCGTCCAGCGTCCGTTCTATGTGCATTTGACGTCTGTCATCGTGAGTGACTTAATCTCCTTCACTTTCTTCGTTCGCAGTGATGTACAACGGAATGGGCTATGATTGTGCCTGCCACGTACTCTGGGCTTCCTGTCTTCGCACCCCGCTTCCAGCGCTGCTACCCTCGACCCCGCTCTTCGCCGTGGTCTCACTGGCACTTCTCCGTTTTCGCCTACCGTTCTCCCTTCACCTTCCATTTTCCCTTTCTACTCCCTACTTCTGTCCGTTTCACTCCCTGGTTCCTGGATTTGACTGACACTTTCTCTCTCCGTTTCTTTCGACAGGACACACGTTCGACAGCGGTGACACTCGGAGCAGGTAAGCGTCTCCTACTGTCATTCTGACAGTGTTCTGACAGTGTTCCTTCCTCCTTTCCCTCTCGGTACCTTATGTCTCCTGCCGACCAACAGTGGAAGAGTCCATTCTGCGCGAACACCTTCGGAAGGCGGACTTAATGTAGATACCATTTAGGATCATCTATAATCATCTACGTCTCCACGCCGCCACTCAGTTTCTACCTAGGCCCTACAGCGACTCCTACAAAATGCATCTACGACCACAACAAACCAATTAGATATTGGGCATTTTATATCCAGTATATCCAGATTCCACCATCCCCGCACAGTTCGGATTTATAGGCATATGTACAGTACTTTATTCCCCTCCACCAGTATTTCCCTTTGACTCTTCGTACTGCTATCCCGCAGCTAGTCTATGGTGTTTCTCGATTTATGTAAATAACGATTTCTTCTACTTCCACTTTCACCGGCTTTCATTTCTGGACCAGCAAAGTTACATTGTCAATGTGTATACCCACTATTTCTACAATTCCCAACACTAGTATACGACGTACAAATATACATAGGTATACCTACCTAGCTGTTGTAACTGCCGCTCGCTACAATTGAGACTAGTTGCAGTGTACAAGCTCACTTTGCTCATTTTGGTGTTCTGTCGGGTTTTTTGGTCGAAAGGTATCATTCATGAGCAAAGCAGGCACAAGCTAGACCTACACTAATATCAAAAGAGTGAATAGCCATAAGAAGATATGAGAGCGGTGGTAAGAATGGATCATGGGGAAAATATGAGGGTAATATACAAGTAAGGTCCAAGGCGCAAAGATCCTTGTGGTAAAACCAAACCGGGTGTAAATTGAAATCAATCCAAGCTAGAAACGAGATATCGTAAGCTGCTTGGAACTTTCAATAATTCTCTAAACATAACTCACCCGTTCGTCGCAATATCGTCAAATCCATGTCCTAAAGCTCCCTCCTCAAAATCAACACCAGCATCCCAATTTCCACTGCAGCCACAACAGCCGTTACTTGTAATACACTCCATCCTGCTGTCACAAATGGACGACCAAAGATACGCCCTCCATCTTGACCAACAGTCTTAATGCCCTGAAGGTGCGAGTCATCCTCTTTGTTTCTATCGGCGAAATCATGGCGGGAATGGCGTGAGCGCAGGAACGCTAGCACGAAGAGAAGGCCTCCAAGGATGGCAAATAGGAGTCCGACTGCATGCGGAAGGATAGTTATGTGGTTGAAAAGATAACAAAGAATATATAGAACGTACTGCGATGAAATTCCCGATCGAAAAGTCGCAGAATGGTCAGTGCGTACCCAAGTGCACCGAGTGCAGTGCGGCTGTAAGCTCCATGGAAAGTACGCTGCCGAGCACGAAGTTCAACAAGCTCATTCACGTCTGCAGCTACGAAAGAGTGGCGACGATGTCCTCTACAAGATAACGTCAGTACCGAGCCTCCTATTCCCGTCCAAATCCCAAGCCTCAAGATTTTCGGACAGAAAGGGGCTGAAGGAGACTCACCGGTATGTCCTCCTTGCGGTACTCATTACGAATAAAGGTGTCTAATGCTGACGACGATGATATACGGTGAGCATGAGTTCGACGTTGTGGATGGCGTGTCGTCACGAGCACAATAGTGAGCACTGAGGAGACGTTCCACCATCCAGCCAAGGAAGTGGAAATAAAGCGGAGAACAGGCCCGATGTCCCGGTGTTCATTTTCATTTTGTTTTGGCAGCTGCTTAGCGCCCACCTTTGGCATCAACCACGACAACCCTACTCAATGCCTTCCGGTGTTCGGAAACATATCTTCAGTCAGGCTGAGGCTTGCAAAGAGGTGCGTAGCGTTATATAATCGTTTCCTATTCCCGTTCCACTTATTCAAGATACTGGAATGTAGAAACGCAACGTATGCTCCAAATATCCGATCTTTCTCTGGGATACCTACAATTTATGTGGCCGGATTAACAAATTACGATGTAACAAAACAGTTTAAACCTCTCTTGTACTTGAGGAAAAGCACTTTGTTGCTCGCGACGAATCTTCCCAGATCGCCTCTCCTCAAATATGAGTATCTTGGATGCCCCAAGTCCCATGCGCGCGCGTTCCGAAGAGCTCGTTACGTTGATCTCTCTGGGCTGAATGAGGTTTGATGGATTACATTTCCACTGTAGACTGAGATCAAAACCAGAGATAAAGCGAACTATGGTGTACGTCTCCAATCCCCCTACTCACATTCTCGTCTACTAACAATCGCTAAGTCTATCTACACGTCCAGGCCTCTATCTCCACCTCCCAAGCATCCCCAACTAGCACGCGTCGCCGATATGAAACGTCCACCAATCTATGAGGTCGTTGGGAGTGGAGACAGAAACTGCCACGCACTCCATCTTCATTCATTTCGTTCCTCGTTCTTGGATCTTCGCCCCAGTCACCGCTCGTGCTATCCACAGCTTTCCATCACCACTGCACTATATCCGACTAATCTCTCCCTCCCCACCTACGGCAAACTTCATCAAAACCTCCCCAACGCAGTGCTTGCAGAGCGCAGATCCAATCCTATCGACCGGACGAGAAGCAGATCTAAGCGATTGACGATAGGATACAGAGGTGGTTAAAAGTTGGAAGGATGCCAAGCCGCCAAACTCGATGGGAGGGAGAAGAAAGGATCGGGTGCCGTGTCTAGACTTGATCGTCTTTCGTCTGACTTGTCCTCGTTTTCTCTCTTCCACCCTTTAGATACGCCAATATCCGACACGTATCTGGACCATACGCATACTCGTCTTCAACATCCAATTCACCTCTTAAGACACCACGCGAAGTCGTCTACCAACGCGAGTTTGCACGCTTTAAGAACGAATACTACGAGGATCCTTGAGCGCGGTGCTGTCTGGGATAAATTGGGGCACTAAGACTGATGCGGATAGGGCTGGTGGCTGCAGATGTCGATGGTGTTGTCGATGTGGATAGGGCTCAGGAGGGAGAACGTAGATTTAGTGAATGTGGAAGTTATGCAGGATGCAAGGAAATTCAAGCGTACGTTCCCAACCACCCTTCTTCGAATCTCTTCATTCGCTAAATGACTGCTTGCTTCCGTACAGCTACTTTTCCTCGCTCTAATCTGAGTTACCTCTGATCTGCGCTCAACAGGCAGGGCCGTATCTGCACCACGTCACTCGTACTGCAATACTCCAACGACTATCGATGTGAAGGACTCCAGAGTGTCGTAATATGAGCGTTTATCCTGTCGTCTAAACCTAAGCCATTAGCGAACTTTTTGGTCATGCATCTTCCATCCCTTCGTCCATCTTCACCCAGCTACACCGGCTGTCTCCTCCAACCCATCCCCCAACGCCTGGCTTCATGCGAGCAGTAAAGCCATCTCTCCCAAGAATCAAGGACTGCATATGCAGGTTCGAGCTCCGAATCGTTTGGCATGGGCAATAAACGCAGCTCAATGCGATTGGTGTAGGTACATCAGCACTCTCGCACAAAGAACACATGGGCTCAAACGCGGGGGATCGGAACCATGGATAGAGGGCTTAGGAAACTGTCTCCAATTCATCTTCAATGACTCGGGCGATGTATGCGGGCGACCGGACTGCAATCCTGGGGCCGCGAAATCTACCACCCAATATAACGTACACATCCATAACACTGGGTCTCATGGCATCTGGTCGAAGGTGAGTTATGTCTAGGCATTGTGGTTCGAGTTGAGCTGATAGGGAAGTAGCATAATACACGAATACATGGCTCCAGTGCCAGGTGTCGCTGCCGGATTGAACTATAGCCCCAATGCTCGGTTAAGACTTGACTGCAGATGTGAAGGTGTGTTTACGCGCGCAAGAGGCTGTGGATGTGCAAGGAAATGGAGTTCTGCTACAACATCTCGTAGAAATGAGTTTATGGCATTTTGTACATGTCTGTATTGCTAAGTCGACGGATGGAAGTCCGTTCTTTGCAGGCGCACTCATAACTTCACAGGCACGCTTAGATGCTGGGGAAGTAAGCCAATCATAACTTTATTGCTTGCAACAACAAAAGAGACTATACGAAAATTGCGGTCAAGCCAAATACTGGATGGTTTATCCATAGAAACAACGGCGCTTGGAGCGTCGGTTATTACAGCGTATCCATATTAAATGTTATCTATCGACACCTCTCCGGACGCATTTACTGTCATCCAACCCTCGCCTACTGACCTGGAGACAGCAAATATATAGTTACGTTCGGGTGTGAAACTCCCACCACATAGGTTGCTGACAGAGTTGACGGAGCTGGACTTGTAACTGACCTGAACACGAATGTGACTGACGACACATACGAAGAGGCGTATCCTCCCCAACTGGGGAGACAAGTACTCGCATGAGGAGCGGCGATCTACCGATCAGTGCTCACGTCTGAGGTATTCAGCAACAATGTCTTGATAGGATCGAATATGTAGATAGGCCTTCTCGGATTGATGACAGTGGCAGTGGTGATATACATGCATGCATTTTTGTAGATTGATTCGACGCGAGCACCGGCCATCCTGCACTACAGTTGTTTTCCCTATTCATCCTCATCCAAGCACCAACGCCTGTTATACATGCACCGCTTGTATGTGTCGGCTCGCTATACGTCAATGATCCGCTCACAATTGTTTGTACACACGCTTTACGGTAACGGAGACACTGCGTCTACTTGAGAGTATGAGAACCAGAAGACATTCGAAGCGGGAGCAAGACAGGCTTGCAGTGGCTGAAATGAGCAACGAGAGCTTTGGAGTAACGAAAGCTAGACATCGTTGCAAGAAGGATTGTTCCCACTGGCGTTAATGTTGAATGTAGCGTATAGTCGTTTTATCCTACACGGCACTTTGGGATCACCTTGATGCAATAATATTTCTATCACATCCTTGTCGCGAAGAGTATGACAAAGATCTCTTACCATCTCTGCACATCCATGTAGCATCTATAACCTTAGCCCGAAAGTCCAGCAACTTAGCAGTGGCTCCAGAGTTGAATGGCACGAACGACGTGGAAGGTTAGAGATGATCAGGACGGGGGAGAGGGTACGGGTGTGTAATGGATGGCGGGCGATGTGGTACATCTGGACGACGCGCTATACCATCGGGCGACATAGTATACCCCTAAATGACGGGTAGTCGTGGGCTTTTGTACGAGTGCCGCGCTGTAGATTTGGCTTCATCTAGTAAACACAGAGCACAAGCATCACAGACTCTGTATAAAGACGGGCAGCTATTTAGTGAATCATTCAATAAGAGGTGAAAATAGGGTTTGGGAACGTACACGTGAAGATATTGGGATGCCCACAATTTGAAGATTTGCGTTCGATCAATATCTCTAGGTTTGTTATATGCTACGTCTATGCACTCTAGTCTGTCCCAGACACACGGCATGCGGGAATCCTGGTGGCATCCATTCAGCTGGATATGCCGAGGGAGGAGGGTGGACGCGTCGAGGGTTTCGATGAGAAGGGACGAAAGGTAGACCGACGTTGGGTGACGGACGGGCAGGCGCATAGGAAGCCACGCTGGGACAGGCCAGTGTAAAGGGACGGGATCGTTTGATGGAGGAGAATTGGCTCGAAGTTCGATGAGAGAGGAGGACTTAGGGGATGTGAGTCCGTTCTGTGAGAGAGGACGGGACGGGAAGATGAGCTGGAGGGCGCGCGCACGAGCCAGGCACTTAAGGTGTAAGCGCGCTAAATTGGTCTTCTCTTCGTCTTCGTCGAGCTCATTCGGTTGCTTGTGCATTTCTTTTACAGACATTATCCTCTCTTGTTTTCTTTCTCACTCCGCTTGAAAGCTCTCTCTCCTACTTGCAAGATTCTTTCATGGCTGGATTTCTTGCTATCAGTGCGGCTACTGGCGTCTGCTCCTTGAGCTTCCGAGATAATTTGTAATGAACTTTCATGCAGGTACTATGTACGCCAGCATTAAAGATAAAAGACATCCAACCCACTGCTCACCAAGCTCTTGTAAGACTTATCGCGAGTGGCAGATGGGATTTGGATGGATGAGGCGATCTCTCGTATGTTTTCACTCAAGTATTGCAGTATTGCCTCGTTGGCTAATATTATCTCGTTGTATAGCTAGAGTAATTGCGCGACTACTTCATAGACCTTGTCTTTGAACAGCTGCTCCATCCATCCAACCCCATCGTCGCGCCGTTCATGTTACCACCTGTCACCCTCGTCGTCCGGAAGGGACGACGTCAGTCCGTGTTACTCGAGGCCTTGAAGGCCAACATGAATATCCACACATGGCTTCTACAAGAAAACCTATGGGGAAGCTGCAGTGAAATCTCATGAGAAAGATGAGTGAGATTAGCTGCCATTGTAGAGAGATGGATGGACGATTAGATGCGGTTTATTCGTACGTCCTTCAATTCCCTTCTGCCATCGAATTTGTACCTAATATGCACCAGTTCTTTCTCTTGTATCCGCTCAAACAGTCACTCGATCGTCTTCTGACGACTGCTCTTCATCCATTTCAACCGGCCCCTCGGTCCTCGCCCCAGTGGGACCATCCTCCACTGAATTCCTGCTTAAACAAACTTGAAGCATACATCACTACGACTATTACATCGCTACTTAGAAGATCAGCACCCCATCCCAGCCTGCTCTGCGATTCGATGGCGATGATGATGGGTTGCATATGCTAATATACGAGAAGATCCGACGGAGACTCCGCTTTTAGTGGCCATGGATGGGTATGCATGTTTTCGACGCTAATTTGATTGGACATTTTTGCTGATTGGATAAGATTGTGTAGCTGGATACTTCTAATCTCTCAGATTCAAACGACTGCTTAATCTGCCATGTTTCTCGCGACTGTCGTCTTTCATCTCACGTTTGTTCAAGCTCGTATTCGTCGTTGCGTTTAGCGTCAGGTGGCGGGTGCTAGAGAGGCTGCGGCTCTTCGACTTCTGCTATTCGGTGTCTGGCGGTACCGGCATTTGCTGTAGGCGTGTGTTGGAAACATGGGAGTATGCTTATTCAACTAAGGAGATGACGCGGTTGACGATTTCTAAGAAATTCAAGCATGGTACTTAGGATAAAAAAATCGATTATATTCGTGTTAACTAGATTACAAGAGTGCCAATGACAATTCCTCTTCATCTTAAAGCACCATATATCGGGTTTACAGCAACCACACTGGAAGTTGATGCTGCGTTCTTGGTGACACCGCACTCAAGTAAAGAACTCGCTCGATATTGCGTGGGATCAAAGGCCAGCAGGGTATGGAATCGGAAGGAGCGGACTTGACGCAGTTTCAACAAAGGAGTACATCGTTCGGTTGAATATGACGTTCTGCAAGGGCAGGGTCGAGTTTAAGTAGGATGAATGGTTTGGTACGAGCAGTTTGCGGGCATCTCCAACTCAAATCGAGGGAAAGTCAGCGCCGATAATAACGGGGTATGGAATGAATGTTAAAGTACCAGCCGATACTTGTGCGTCGAAGAAATGGCGGGATGTTGAATCTACAGCACAAAGTCAATCATAGTAAGCATAGGCATCGAATAAATGCATACCGGGTCCACCAATAATGAACGTACTGATAATACCATTTCTCGTGTGGCCGTCTCTGCAGTTGCTCCTGGCCCACCTTCACAAACACGAACCCCTTCAAAGGAGAAACTGATCACATATACACAACCTCCCGACCAACTCCCCTATCAATCCACCGCCCGAAGACCTGATCTCTCAAAAATCTCCTAAGATTCGTAAATTCTTTTGGTAGCTTGGTTGTTGCGGATGACTCGCGTCTAGGGCATGCGGGTTAAACATTTTGGAAAGCCACTAGCTTCACCCTGTTATGTGCAAGCAGGAGTAATAGTAGAAGCATGTTGTTATCCTCTAGTGCTGAAGATGAGCAGGAGAGGCTGCCTCGCCCAATATAAAGGTTAGAGGGGACGCAAGAAGAAACTAACTCAACGAAGGAGTTAGGAGGAGCAGCGTGATCTGAACAAGGCGTATGGAAGACTAGTATGGCAAAGAATGGGTTCAATTGCTGAGAATGAGAATAGGCAGGCAAGTGGCAGGAAGTTTGGAGCATGAACGCGGGCGCGGTTGAGGGTGATGCAGCCTCTGCACCGAAATCGTCAAAGGAGGACAAGCGATCAATAAGGACGGAGCCGCACGTCTATGCACAAGAGTCCCCCATCCAGCCCTACATCGGATCCTTCGTAAAAAAGCATAAGCCTAGGCTAGAGATGCAAATGCATCTACGATAGACGAGATGGAGCCACACGTGCAAGGACAGACGGGGGTGTTCAATGAAACCAGCCGACGACGCAAAAGTTTAAGCGTGAACACCTAACACAAATGCTGCGATGATTTCAGTGGTCCAGTTGTAAGACGAAGTGCATAGGCGAATGGTTGTGCCCTCTGCGGTAAGTGCTCAGCGCAAGAATCGCTTGAGCAGCAGTCCAACTTCACCCACACACGTGACTTTGGCAGATCCGATTTCTGACGCCGGACATGATGATCTTGATCATCGATATCGTCCTTGCTCAGAACCTCGATCTTCTGCACCTCGCAAGCTCTCGGACAGATACCCCTCGAGCTCTTACCGACACCACTTTATTCACAATGTCCATCCTTGGAACATCTTCAGACGTCAGGATTCATAATAGTGAAATGACTGCAATACAAAATCAGATCAATCATTATCATGGGACTACCCCACAAGGTGCGTGAACTTTAACCATAAAAACTTTACATTCACTTCGTTATGTAGATTTATATCGCATCCTTTCACCTGTTGGGGATGCTTCGCATACTCGTCCTGGACCTGTTGCAAAGTGTTACCCTGGCACTCGTTTAGAAGTCATTGCTAACGTAGAAAAGTGGATCAAAGACGGCGGCAGCCGTCCGGTACTCTGGCTCAATGGACCTGCTGGGTCCGGTAAATCTGCTATATCCCAGACTATTGCAGAGTGCGATGAGGACAGAATATGTGCTAGTTTCTTCTTTCTCCGTGGTGCAGGACAGCGAAGCCGGATACAGCTGCTTATTCCCACTCTAGTTCATCAGGTTACTCTCTCTATGCCTAATTCCAAAGGAATCATTGCAGACATATTGAAAAATGAGCCTTACATTTTTCATCAACAAGCTTTAGAGCACCAGTTGAAGAAACTTTTGATTAATCCTGTGCGAGAGGCACACAAAAAAGGTCTCTCCGAAAAGAAGAAGCGCATCATTATCATTGATGCTCTGGATGAGTGTGATGATAAAGAAAAAATGGCTGAATTCATTAAGGCCATCACTATATTATGCAATACTCCTGGCTTTCAACTGCCCTTTATGCTTTTACTCACAAGCCGAGTTGAAAAACATATTCAACAACAATTTAATGATCCAAAAACACAATCTGTTATTCATTATCTGTCCTTGGGGGACTTTAATGCTACAAAAGACATTAAGCTGTATTTGAAAAGTCAATTATCCACAATATATGCATGTAACAACACAATAATGCGCCATCTACCACAGCCATGGCCCTCAATGGATCAGCTTGAGCAGCTTTCTAGGAATGCAGAAGGATCATTTATTATTGCATCCACATTGGTCAAATTTATTGGAAATGATACTAGCCACCCCCATGATCAATTGGAAAAGGCTTTACATATGGCAGATGGGCTTGATCCTGTCTATTATCAAGTGATTACCACAGCTTTCCAAGGAAACAAGATCATGTTGGATATTCTTGGCAAAGTTCTGGTAGTTCTTGCCTTGGCAGAGGAACCACTGTCCATCACAGATATTGGCATAATGCTGCAGATTAAGGAATATCATATAGTTTACATGCTTTCTGGACTTCAAGCTATACTTCTGATTCCTGAAAATGATGATGAGCCTGTTAAATGGTTTCATACATCACTCAGGGATTACTTGTGCACAAAAGATCGCTCAAGAAATCTCTTTATAGATCTGTGGCAAAGCCATGCAATGCTTGCTATGAAGTGCTTGAAAGTGATTGTGGAGTACTCAACAAAAGAAAAGAGTGACATAAACCAAAGCATTAACTCATATGCTTGCAACTACTGGTTACATCACTTAAATCAGGCCCTTGAAAAAGCACCAGATGGTAAAGTATTGCATGATGCTACATCAAAATCATTATTAGATGGTTTTTTATCACAATCAGTGGTATATTGGGCTATGGCATTGGAGGATTTTTCAAATACAGCAACACTGAATGAAATAAGGGTATGTGTATATTATTGTTATAATAACTTAGATCATATATATTTGACAACAGGGATTAAGAAAGATACCAAAATATGTTGATGAAATATTTGAAGATTGTGAGAGTTTATTGAAGGTAGACTACATTAATCATAGAGATGAAAACCAATGCTGAAGAACAATGAATAAATATAACAGTGTGTGAGTGGCCATTCTCAACCTCAGTACATTAATAAGTGACATTCTGATCCAATGACAGTTTGTGAGTGGCTATTGTCAACCTCAGTACATTAATCAGTGACATTCTGAT